>JAMKCH010011443.1:0-48688 GCA_023653785.1 Ophioderma brevispina
TATCACAGTTGTCAGAGCTGAATAAGGGGGTGTGGACTTGATCTGGCGTAGTTAAGGTGTCACTTCTTGGTGGCGACATATTTTACACATCGCATAAATACAAGTGCGCTGTTTTAGTTGCCAAGTAGAGAATGACAGATAAGAATTGGTTATTTCTGAAATTGGCCGATTTATGACCTTATCGGTATCAGACGGTATCGGCCAAAAATTTCATTTTCAGCCGATTTTCTATACGATTAAAATTAATATCAAAGTGGTCCAAATTGAAATAAAAATTGTTCCAAAAACTGATGGCAACCAAACGCTGAAAATAAATGAAAAATGAAACAATAAATATACATTTTATGTACACAATAGGTTGTATGTTGTTCCTAATTACTATTTTCACCGTTTTAGTGGTTTACCTAGATCAATCTGCTACTTTTTGGCAGTTTCGACTGTCGAAAAACAAAATACACGAAAAAAATCGGGACTCAGATCGGAAGGAACCGATTTGGAAATTAAAATCTGTAATCGGTTTAAAAGATATTGGGTGACGGTTTAGCAGCTAGTTTAAAAGTATGTTTTAAGCAAGGGGAGAGAATGGGCATGCAGGTCTCTTTTAAGTTAAGTAGTGACCCAAAAACAGTGGTGTTTTGCAAAATGTATTTGTGGACTAGGCAAACCCTTTAGAAGACCACCGACTCTTGCAAAATCCCACAGCACTGAGAGTGAGAAGCACGTCTCGCATGTAGCGATGATGCTCATCAAATGAAGACACATGGGGACAAAATGTTGTCAGGGCCCAGCAAGACGTTTGAGCGTGTATACCGGTCACAGGTGGGCCCTCCCTGTTTTGAGAAGACCGAATTTGTGAGTGAATTCTTTTACTCTCCTCTTCCTTCACGCCTTACATATAATAAAAGTTAGTAAAAATGATGATTTAAGAGTTTTTACATGTAATTCAAATTTGTAACCATAGAAGTTTTGCCATATGCAGCAGGCTCTGAAGTAATCTTGGATTTTGGCACCCAAGTCAAAAAAAAATTTGATCTGATCCATAAACTGAGCAGGTCCCATAAACCTTGATTAATCCATTTAGCACAATCTGGGTGACTTTCTGCACCAATACACACAAGACATTAAGATGAATAATTTACATCTTCGTCGTACATTCCAATTCTAAGGAAGGAAAACGGTTTGTCATACCGAAGGCCACTTGAAAGGCAGCCCACTTATGAGGAATTCAAGCCATCTTGTTGTGTGAGTGCAAGAGGTCGTAAGTCCACTAGGGCTCATGTGAGACATCTGTGTGCTGCCATTATTATAAAGCACCCCCAAAAAAGAATGCAGCATGTCTAAAATACCCCATAGGTTACAACCCAAGGGTTTTGCACGACACACTAAAATTATATCATAGTTCGTTTTCTTCCAAATTTTGATACCCATCTGCCCCATTGCGATCAATCTTGCCAACACCAATATCCATTATAGAAAATTCTCCCTTTGTAAAAGTTGCATAAAAGTATAGCAATATGTTTCCCCATTCTAGTGAAAGACGCCATTCTTCCCGTGAAGTTGTGGTCGTCACTGTAATGGTTCTTTATGCGTGGTTGTGTATTGTACCCTTGTAATATGTCTTCAGTTGCACTTTGAAAATGTGACACATTGTTGCCGTCAAATGGACATTTGTTGGCATATTGATCACAATGGAGCAAGACAAGGTCTTAAAATTTGTCAGAAAAACACACTAGTGATATCATTTATTTTTTTTGCATTAGACCATGGTTTGTAACTTATGCGGGTATTTATACATGCTGCGTTACTTTTTTGGGGGTCTTATTAGGATATCCTGATTTTAATCTTTCCTTGAGTCTAGTGGCTCTCCTTGCAAATGGCAAACTGTGCAAAGGGTCGAATTTGCTTCCAATTCAACCAAACATCAGTGTGGTGGGAAGAAAGGGATTACCTGTGAAGTAAGTTGGAGGTAAAGTCATGGAGGGGTCAAATGGTCAAATTCCTTGTTTAGTTAAATTGGCGCTTATGTTCCTCCATTGTGATCAAATCATTAGACATGACTCCTGTTATGAGAACAAGCGTGGTTTCTGAAGAGCTTTCCAAAGCTGAGAATATTGTAGCCACAACTTGGGCATACTGTAGGAGAGCATAAGCCACACGACACCATGTCATTCACGGACCCTCACTTGTTTCTCACGGGTAAAAATGAACAGGGCTTATTTCTATAATTAATAGCCAGGCCATTTCTGAGTTTGACTTTCCCATTTTTTGCGCTTGTTTCTGGAAGAGCTTTCTGGTCATTCCTCCATTTAATATTGCCATGGACCCAGTCAAGAGTTAAGATTTCAGTGAGGGATTTTTTATGTTTGTCAAATTAAAGCTTCTATAATCCTTCATTGAATTCTTGACACCAGACAGTTCTGTGCCGGATTCCTACCGAAGTCTGAATTTGTTTAAGTCCGAGGACGCAATCCACTACTAAACCAATTAATCACGACGACTGATTACTTTTTCGAATTTGGAATAGGGCAATTGATTGGTGAATTGTGATGACCTAGTATTTTTATTTCTTTTTGGTCCATTTTCTCCAGCACTTTAAAAACGTTTGCATTTGTCACACACTTGTCAATTTGTGTTTGTTGTTTGTGTTGTTTTTGTCGTGTTTCTTATCAGATAGGATCTGTCTTGTACTCCGTTATCTTGATATTATAATTGTCGAAAACGATATCCTTTCCCGTATTCAAATTATCCATAAGTTGATTGACATATTGATTAACAAGTACGTTTTCAAACACAGACAATCTGTACATTTGCCTCTCTGCACCTAAAAACACATAGGCAACATCAACACGGGATAATCTTTTTGGACTTTGCGTCCAATGCGGACTTCGAGTAGGTGTACCTTCTGTGCAACTACACAAAGGATTATAACCCCTAGTCCAGGCAAGTTAGGCTATTTTAGCGAGCACAACATGCTCCTACCCTTTTGGGAATGGCACAAGTAGTCCATAGTGCCATATTGACAGTTTTAACAGATTGTTCAACCATAATATAATAGTAACGAAAACTAAGCAATGTCTTGAATAGTCACTCATCCAACCAATTAATTATAACCCTAATCGCACCTTTGGAGACACTGATCTTTGTTATGTTACTAATGATACGTTAGGGAACATTTACTTCTCCCTAACTTTTCCTTTAGAATTGCGGTTTATTCCGTCAAAAGATAAGAATATTAATTTATGAATGAAGGTAATCCATCAGAATAACAAAGATATGAATATTAATTAATTTTAATAACTATAAGAGCTCATTATAACTAATGAATTATTCAACTGTCTACCTAATATACCATTTGTATAGTTTCTATTACATAATATTGATTGATGAAATTGTTTAGTACTCAATTGATATATTTTGCTGTTTTTTATTTAGTCTATAGATGCAGTAAAAAAATTTGACATGGTGGATTGAACTCTTGTGAAAAACCCGCTGAAGAATCTTTTGTATGGGATTGAATTTTCTGGTATTGGCTAAAGAAAGTATGTGATAAATCTTGTCATCGTTCATGGTCGAGGTCACTCTCTGTCACTATGTGTTAAGTCTGTCCCCACTAATATTGTAATCTTCTAATTGCTTTGGACCGTGTTCCATTTCAATTCATTTAATTCCATTCAAGGTGTGTTACAATTCAACAATTGCTATCACATAAATGCAGGCATTAATCACTAAAAATAATTATGAGAATTTGTCAGTTTCAACATCAAACAACGACGAATGTATTGTAAACATCGATCATAATGTGAATGCATGAAAACTTCAGACATAAGGGTGAATTTGTTGTAACATAAATATTTTGTCATATTGTCAATGTCAACATCAAATGTAACAGTGTAATTGTGTTGTCAACATCAACACAGTGGTGAATGAATATGTTGTTGTTAAAATCAACCTCAACTCTATTAACAGTAGTGGAAAGCATTATCATTAACGTTCTTAATCAGTGGGCAGGGGTAAGTGCAATTTCATCCAACACATGGTCACTGGTCTTCAGCCATCCATTACCTAATGATATTAGGTACTGGGTGATTTGATGTGTATTTTATCGTAACAGGAGGCATGCAGTTAGTATAGATTGCTTTATGCTGATGAGGGAACTTTTGTAAAGTGAGAAAAAGAATGAAAGATAGGATTTGTTGTTTTTGTCTATTGCTGAACTTTGAAATAAATTAATTGTTAACAGTCTTGTTATTGGTAAATATATTTCGAAGGGATTATGCAAAAATGTTGCCATGGGTTGTTGAAAAGATTACTAGTTCTGATCCAAGTAGTAAATGATATATACTTAAGCATGACATTTTATTGTAGACTACCATCTTGATCAATGCCTAGATGAGAGACTGGCGATAACAACCACTGACACTGTTTCTCTTGGAAACCGTAGAGTTGCCAGTTGATTTCCTAGGGATTCCAAGGAACCATGCAAAAATGTGTATAAATAATACTGTCCATCGTCTTGTTCATGGTGGTGCCCCTCTTTTTTCTTAGTTCAACTGCTTTCTTAGGGCGCGTTCCCACTATGATGTTTGGTACCCGGACGTGGTACTCGAGCTACATCGAAGTCCACTTCCTTGCCTAGTGGGAACGCGTTTTAAGTGGACTCGACCTACATCCGAGATCGGGCCCGAGACCACCTCAGGTAAGGTTGTCTCGGTACTAGGACGTGGTACCAAATGCCCAGTGGGAACGCGGTTTGTACATCGTAAGTGGGCACGGCTCACATATCACCGCAAAAACCACTGCCTTGGCTGTGAGCAAGGGGCCGGGGAGCAAGGACAAAATTATCGCAAACAAAATCCGTATTTTTCAACTTTGAATTCACAAATATACCCTGAAACATCTACCATTTCTTCCCTGATTATGTCTCTATTTGTTTCATATATTTCATTAAGTATAAAACACGATACTTGAGGATATAGAGCACGGTTAAAACAGCGGGCTGACGACATCCATACACATAAACAATGAGACTTCCGGTTTGCGATGAATCTGAAAATGATACGGTCACGCGCATCACGGATCACGCCGATTTATCAAAATGATTAGAAAATGATAGCCTAGGACGATGTTCTTGTTTGACAGTCAATGTGTTTTACATCAACATTTTCATCAGAGAATCCTATTTGTTTCCATTCAAGTATCAACAGGAGCAGAGCAGATCAATTTTTTTGCAAAATAAACTAGTGGACGTGATTGAAAGGAACCAACATCCTGGGTATGGGCCTGATACTACATCGGCGTTTGGATCGATGGAGTACTATATCGCGACAGGGGCAGTTGAGAACGCGAAATCAATGTGGGCCGAGCCCACTTCTCTGTGGACTCAGACCTAGGTCCGAGCACACATGTTTATAGTGGGAACACGCCCAAAGTCTTTGAATTTTGGTTGATGTGCTTCCATATGAAGGAGAAAAATCGTACCATGATTGGGTCACCCACCGGGCCACCTCAAACATTAACACTCCAAACAAAATTCTTAAAAATGTTTGAACTTTCATATATTTGGTTACATTGTACTTAGTTGTAAACAAAACAAAATAAAAATATAAAATGTATTAGAACTGGGTGAACTTTAATAAATGCACAGGTGTAATGTGAGAGCATCACTAATACTTGCAGGACAGGTCCGCGTTCATTTAAGCAATCGATACAACTCATAGTTGGTAACATTACCTCTATGACCAAATCATTTCTACCATTTAGGCCTATGTATTTTGTCAGTATACCCAAATCTTACTTTTCATTTCAAAGCAGAGATTTAAACCTTTTTTCCCTGTTATATTTTAGACCTATAGCATAGTGAAAACCAAAACCTGTAGGCATAGCAGACTCTTTTGGGGGAGGGGAGGAGGATTGAGGGATTATAACACACCTACCTGTCACCCAGTTTAATTGTAGTTTGGCCTGTCATTTTGTATAAACATTACCTCTCAAGGCAGACCCTTGAAGCTCTAGGAACTTGTTAGGAAGTGAGCTATCTAGTGTCTAATTTGGATATCTCCTATCACTTAATCAGTATCAGCAAAGTTTCTGACTTCAAGGTCAACTCATCACACTTATATCAGAATTTCAACATTTGTAAGCATTCAACTTCAAGATGTCTGTTTTCTGCATGCCGGTGGGGTGTCCTTAGCTGACATTTCCCTTGTACAAACTACACAATTGAGTTATTTTTTGACATTGATGAGGGCCATACAGGTGCATTTGTAATCCAATTACCATACTTGGGTACCTGTTTAAAAAACCAGTAGTAGTTAGTATTTTAAATGTTTTTCTCATTATCCTGAAATTTCAGCCTCCAAATCCAAGTCATCCCAGAGATCGAAGGCCCAAAGTGAAGCTTGAAGTTAATCTTAAAGGTGCTTGTTCCGATTTATGTTGTATTGGGTTCTATACTTGTATGAGAGCCTGCCACTTACACATACACCCATCAGTACCGTGGGAAACAAACTTGTGGTTTTGACGGTGGACGCACTAATGCAATGTTGACAAGCCCTTTCAATAGATGATGTGGACCGTATGCGTCACTTGTTGACATTCAGGGCGCCCTCTGTTTTCTGGCAGGCAAAATAGTACAGTATGTTCTGGACAGACCACATAAATCTGCGTTATAAATCTTGCAGTCTTTCCTGAATCTAAAATTGTCAACAAAATGCAGCGGGTAGCATTAGCTTATTATGCTTGATAAGAAAGTTATATATTATATTTCGAACAAGTACAAACACAAAACAAAACACAACCAACAAGCAAAAAACATAAATTTTCCCCATGCAAAGTAAGGTGCTCTTTGTTGCCTTGCAGTTTTCCTCTCTACATCTTCTTTACACCAACGGGGGCGCCATAAAAAACATAAACAAATGTCACATTCATCTATACTGTGCTAATATTGATGGTTAACCACTAAACGGTGGTTTTTTATTTATATCTTGGGACTGACATGGATTTGGGAGGGGCTCCAATTTCAGGAACTACAATGAGAAAAAAAACGGCCTTTCAGCTGATATCAACATCGATACTACTTCCGGGTAAATCTGGGGGTCCCCAGACGATTCGGAACACACACCTTTTAAAAAAAAAATCCATTACAGCAAACAAACATCTCATTTAAAACCAAAGTTGCAACATAATCTAGAAATCTGGTGGGGATATACAAAATTAAGTGCATCACAAAATTAAATATATTTGGTTTATTAATAGTGGTTGGGATGGTTTCGTATTGTTCTGAAAGTTTCTGCTAGGAAAAAATTAATGTGCTCTCCCATGTGAACAGGGTTTAGGAGTCGGGGCATAGTATAGATGAATCTGCCATAGATCAAAATTAAATGAATCACAAAATAGACTTGTTAAATTATTAATTTTGTGGTGTGGTTTTGTCTGTTCATGGAGTTTCTGCTGGAAACCATTAATGTGCTCTCCCATGTGAACAGGGTTAAGGACCTCAGGACATAGTAATAAATGAAATGCTCAGTACTTTTCATCATCGTATTAGTTAATGAAATTTTGTAATGACCAGTGAGGGGCATTGCTAGATACCCAAGGCATAATTATTACCAGCCTGCCATGTGCTTGTGACTATTGATTTGTCTATACTAATGTTATGTATCAATTTATTTTTATTTTCTCCAATCCCATCTGGCAGTGCAGTGCAGGGGGGGGGGTAAGGAAACGATCTGCTCTATTTGGGCATTGGGATTTTCCAAACGGTAATTTGTGTAACTGCTTCGTGTATTTACTTGGCAGTCTCGTACCCAGTGACATTACAAAATCATCTCTAAACCTTTGTTTAAAAGATCTTAGTAATATCATGATAATTTAAGAAAAAATATTGACGTCAAAATCCGTCGAGTTAGTGGATTACCTCGCTGCAAATAGTGTAATTTCCAATAACGGGTCATTTTTTATATTTAAATATTCGTGACAGGCCTAGACTTTAGTCGAGTCTGTGTAACCGTTCGATAATGTGTAAGAGCGCCCTGACTACCGTTAAGTGGTTATTGAAACACTAGCACCCGGAGTTTGATGCCGTTTTGATTGCTGTGCTGTTGAGTTGGCATGTCCTACCCCCCGGTGCAGTGATTGATCCTGTGTATGACACAGATAGCACAATATGTAAATACCTCTTGACCTTAGGTGACCTTACTCTAGGGCTGGGAAACACAAGTACACTATGTTGACATATGGCCATACATTATAGTGGCTGTCTGACAACTTCAATTACCCATATGGTCCACACTTCATGTACTTGAGGCAAATTGTAATAAAAAAAAAATTGTTTGGTAGAAGTATGGTGGGCCTTAGGATATAAGTGGAGTGAAATTGTGGTTGGGGGTCAAAATTGGAAATTGGTGTGCGTGGATGTATTGTATTGTACATTATTACTGATGATTCAGTTGAATAAGTATTCTGCTTTGCAAGGAAAAAGAAATATAACATTGGCAACAGGGTTTTAAAATGGGGGTCAAAATCTTGAATTTCTTGAAGTTGAATGACAGATTTCAAACTATAGTGTATAGGCATAAATGACACCCTCAAAGCATCCAAAAATGTAAATTTTGTGCACCAAAACCTTAATGGGGGGGGGGGGGGCACAATGACCCCGTGTAATGCAACCCCTGATTGAAAATAAGCATAATAAGAACTTAGCAGCAGAAACAAGTACAGAATTAACCAACACTTCTTACTGAGTCCTGTGTGGGTTACTGAGATGGGTGTTAAGCTGAAACTTTAAAAAAAAACAAGCAGCATTCAGTGGCAGATCATCCAAAAAATAGAGATCTTTGAGTGAAAGCCAAATTGCTCATAAATAGGAAATGATAAATTTTTAAAAAAATAACGAACCAAAAATGGTGTTTTTGGGTGACATTTTTGAAAAAACTTTATTTGAACAATAACACAGTAGTTAATGAAAAAGCTTTTTCAAAGAAAAGATTTAGAGAGTTACCTTTAGGGAAACACTTCTTTCAGAGGCATTTATGACATCTAGGCTATACGTCAATGTTGACTTTTTGAATGCTGAGGTTATTATGCTAAAGTGATATCACTTTAGTTTGTTTCAGCCTACAAATTTACTAAGTCGAACAAGGAAATTCAACAGTGTGAAAACAAATGATCTCTTACACAAGCATATACAGCAGATACATGCATGCTGTTATTTTAAGAGGCATGGCAGTGTTGTGTGAGTTGGTGAAATATTATAATTTTGTAGTTGATTGGAAGTCTACAGAGGGCGATCGATCGCAAATTTGATCGATCATCTGGTTTAAGTGAGAAACATTCAGTCCCAGCACTCAACATGCAAATATTGAAATCATGGATTTCAACACTAACAAAACCCAAAGATACCCAAAGTGCCACTCATATTTGGTTTCAAGTTTTGATACTTAGTTTTTCTGCACGACATGAATTGCATACAAGGATGTGAAGTGAAACAATTTTGACAATTTGCAAACCTTATCTCATCCACCTCATTTGTTTAAGAATGATAAACATTTCTGGGTCATGAGAGTGGATATAGTTGAAGTTTTCTGTGGAACGTGCCTTTGCAAAATGGGTTGTTTAGAGCTATTCTGGTCTAGTAGACACTAAGGATGCTGATCGGTATTTACATTGTACACGTTAGTGTTTTGTCATGTTAACCAGATGTGGTGATGTACTCTATTTATAGGTTTTGCATTTGCAAGTTGTTTTACAGTGCTTTGGGGTGACCTATTCTGTGGAAATGTACATGCGGGTAAATTGTCATGAAAGTGGGATTATTTCAGTTAAGCAAATTTGAAATGTCTGAACCAGGGTAAGCAAATCAATGGAGGAGGGAGGCACTAGCAAGGACCCTCCTTTCACTAAGTATATGAGCTGAAACCTGGGTATTATTTTTGATGAGAATTATACTAAAACAACCTGAATGTATTGCTTGTATTTTCTTTGGTAGTCCTATTGATTGAAGTTGAGAGCACATGTGGTCCGGTCCAGAGCATGTGTGATCCAGTGGAAAAGCGCCGGACTCATGATCATTAGACCTTTAAAATTGTGAGTTCGAGCCCCACTGTAGTCAACATGTTTGTGTCCTTGGGCAAGATATTTAATCTCAATTGTCTCTTTGTTCCAAGCAAAATCTGGGGAGCTGCTATGAGGAATATTACAATCTAAGTGCCGATAGGCTTGTGCGCTTGTAAGGTATGTCTTTGAGCAGCCACCTCTAGAGATGATTGTGATGATTTCTTGAAGGCGGTGTAATAATAATTGGCAACCGCGCTTTGTGAGCCTGTTTGCAGGGAATAAACGCTATATACAAACTGGTTGTTATTATATTATTTAAAGTTTTGATTGTATCGACCGACCGTTTTAAATGTGTAGGTTAAAAAGAAAATCAGTAATTCAACATGTATGTTAAAAAGACTCACTCCGGTGCTGTATACTAAATTTGTGAGGTACCATTTTATGGAGACTCTTTATTAGTGATGGCGTAATTCTTTGCTCTGCTACAGGTGGGAAAGAGTCAAGAGCAAAAAAGCATCCACATAATACTGAAATATCATGTGGAGAACAGGAGCCTCAATATCAGCTCTTCAACTGCAATTTGCATGATACAGGTAGAAAACTAGGCTGTGTGTGATGTGGGACACAAGTACTTGGTATTCAACCTGTGTTCCATTATCCAAACCGTGCCTTCATACTTAAATCTAATTGTCAGTCTGATATTAACTGTTTATTCTTGTACTGGTACTTTAAGGTACTTGGGCCAGCATTCATGGTAATGTGGCAAGCCATATTTGGTAATATGGCAGCCATATTTCTTTTTTAGGAGTTTAATGGCAAGTTAATTTGAATTCCCCCCTCGTTTCAGGCCGAAATTAATGTTAGCTTGTATAATGGTACCGTGGCCTACACTTCTAGGTATCAAAAGGACGTGTAATAAAAAATGCATGTGAACAATATGGACCTTTTGGGAATGTAACATGATCGTCCTACATGTAGAGCATGAATCTGCACAAAATCCCACAGTACTGATTGATAAAAATGTAAGCGATGAACCGTCATCAACACAGATGCATTTGTTCACAAAAAATGGGTGACAACCGTCGTAGCGTGGTATCCCCTGTCCTTTTCCCTGGAGATGGCCAAGTGCACACCAAGTGTTAAAAATACCTCCAAAACATGCACTTGGCCGGACTCGAACCTGCACACCGTCTGTATTCATCCTATCACGATGCCATCCAATTAAGCTAACAAACCAAGTTGGTAGAGGAGTTGATAGATCAGTGTTAGGTTCCTGAAGGTTTGCCCATTACATTTTCTATTGGATAGCATCAAATGGTATACCCTTACATACACGATTATGTGTTTTGAAATTTTTTTTAAAACTCACTTAATTCCTCCATGTAGAACCTATTTAGTCCCCTCCACCTTGCCGGATCTTACAAGAAATGATAATGCACACACGGGCTTTTGGCCAACAGTTTCAGTTATAAAAAAACCCAAAAAACTATATATTTAGGTTTATTCAAGGGAACAAAAATTTTCTGTAGTTTTTTGATTTTCACTCCCTGGGGTAAAATAATGAACCAGCTTGTGAGAATTTATTACTAGCATTCAATAGCATATTTAAAAGTTTGCAATCATTGTGGCTGTTGGTGACATGCCAAACAATGCCTTATTGCAGGCATCCCTTGTGGTGGGGTAATATGTTTAAAGGGATACTCTGAAGATATTTTTGAAACACACTCAATTTAACAAAATCTTTTAAATAATTTGCTTGCCGTTCCTGAATAACAAACAACCTACACTGGATAAATTAGAATGCATGTAGTGGTGTAATCTATTTCCCTGATAAGTTGTGTACTGTCAGGGTTATAAAATGATCATTTTGGAGTTGGGTCCTTTTTATTTTTCTCTTTAAAATTTATGGCTTTTCGCTGTTGATAGGTAGTTGCTTTTTAAAGTAAAAGATCCAGCTACATTGCTGATCAATACATATTGTACACATTTGTCATTTTCCATGGTTTTTAAATTTATCTTCAGTACGTGAAATACCAGTATCCGTGGATTGAATAATTTCTAAAATTTTTGATATGGTTGGTGATTATTAGGCATCTATACTATAAAGATCGAACTCGCCATGTTGTTTTCCCCCTGGAGGCGACATGTTTTTGACCCAGGAGGTCGCCATGTTGAATGTGTATACCCTATCCGGTAATACCCTTCCTTCCATCGTGTCTCTCGATTGCTCCAGGGTTTTTGTATTCAAACTGCTGATAGATGATCTAGATTTCATTGAGATTGCAAATAAACGTGTTGTAAACATAGCTAAACATGTTGTAACGGTGGTAGGTGCGTATTGAATTCCCGTGGGTTGACAAAGGTAAGTTACGTTATTGTGGGTACCGTTTCTAGGGTACGAGGTATCATCATGTTCCGTTGGTTAATTACCATGGTCCTTCGCGTTTGACCTTGGGCTTTTCTATGTAAAATTATGTATCTTGGTGATAAAAGAGATCAATAAGAAGGCCTACTGTAAAACATTCAAGATTGATTGATACTACGGATTTTAATTCATTGAAAGACTTTCTAATGATCTCCAAAGTGGTATTTGACGCAAATTTCGTGACCCTTTGTTCTCGCGGTTAAATAGTGATCGCGTGGGCGGTTTGACCTCTTGATATTTATTGCTAAAATTATTATTTTTTGGAAAAAAAAAAACATAAGAGGATAAGAACCTCATATATCAGATTGAAACAATACGTTTAAAGCTATTTTTGTATTATAATTAGCATCATGATCATTAACGTATTTTCGGAAGAAACTAATTGTGACCTTCCGCTGACTATACAAGAAGCTGACTGGACACCCGCGCACTTATCTATGCACTCGGTCCTTGGTCATAAGTTTGTACTGCATGGTGTGGAGGTCAAATAGACAATGACATAAACATTTTAGGACTAAAGTGTAAAATATACATAGTGATACTATTAGGATCGAAAAAAGCATGTCTGGTTTACAACCTGCAGGTGGCATGCAATTAAAAGGGGATGGCCCGATTTAAGTTTAACGATTTAATTTTGATAGAATTGACCCCGTGGGGGGAGGGGGTCTCAAACACAAATGACCATAGGGGATGTGCCACAGACATCGGTCCCATTTTTCAACCTTCTGATATATCAAATGATCCTTTTTTTGCCAATTTGGTATAGCAAATGGGTCGGGTTTTTTTTTTTCAAAACTGTTCTAATGCGCCCGATTTTTATAAAGATTTAATTGAAGAAGGGCCTAAGGGGCGTTCTCAACACAAGGACAAATCGGGGTCGTGCCACAGACACGGTTTCCCATTTTCAGCCTTATGGCTATATCAATTTTCATGTCACCTTAATTTGGTGTAGCATGCAAGAGTTGTCTTTTTCAAAGGTTTCTCAAATTGTGGAACATCGTCAATTTCTCAATCAGAAGCCAGCAGTTTTTAAAAAATTGTGGGAAATTAGTCAAATTCTTCAATCCGGAGCAAAATTTGCTTAAAAATGCCAACATTTTGGGAAATTCTGGCAAATTTGGGTTAAATTTGGCTAAATTATCCATCGCTGATATAGGTTTGGGTCCTTTTTTTTTTGGAAAAAAATGTATAGTATGGGTCCTACTTCCAGACTCTCGGAGGAACGTCCCTGCCTAAACCAAACCCCGGGGAAATGCCTTTACCCACCCAATCCATAATGTTTCTCGCCGAGATTTCAATCCGTTTTGATGTGAGAGCCAGAATAACATTTTCGTACGTTTAGGGCCCAAATTACCGCGAATTCACCAAAAAAATTCTTAAAAAAAACAAAACAAAAAACGAGGGCTCTGAATCAGAGCTAACATTTGTGTGCACACCCTATGTAGCCTGGAGATCCAATATTCAAAATCCAAATTAACGGGAATCGTAGATGGTTGGGGATGTCAGTAGTGTAATCATGAATGTAATACACGGATCAATGACAAACCAAAGCTAAACGAGAATTTTTTTTAAATTAATTCTTGACACTCTCAAATTTGACATCATTACACATCTTCAATTGTAGGTCTAATGCCAAATCAAGGTTGTTAATCTTATTTAGGCGAAAGTCCTCCAAGTTTGCATTTCAAGTTTATGTCAGTTTCAATGTACACACGCGTGGATAAAAAGTGTGTGAAGGCATACTCAACATGATGTTGCCAGAGAGTTTTGATAATAATCCCCCTTTTCAGCATCGTGGTCACCAAAGAACCCCATTTAAAAAAAACTCAAACAAAGACCCAAATTGTTGTGAAAAATTTTACCACTTCACCAAAGGCCTCTATTCCGTTTGGAGAAGAAATTTGAAAATTTTCACCCAAAAACTTCATTTTTTTTTGTAGAAAAATTTCGCAAAAATCTTACCCAAAGACCCATTTTTCGAAAATTTTGCCAATTTATCACTATGAAAGCCACCATATTTTCAGTCCTCTGTCACCCAATGCCACAGGGTTTGGAAGCGCGAGCCTACACCCCTATCCATTTCATAGGTGAGTGCCCCCCCCAAGACCTCAATGTACACCACAATTTTGCTATAATCACCGTTCAATTCAGTCTGAAAATAGTCTTCAAAGGACTATTTGTTTGAATTTTGTGCGAAGTGCACAAAAAGATTAATTTCACCTATGAAAATTGGGTTTAAGGCTGCTGCACTTTCAAAGCTTGGGGCATTCATTAAGTGACAAAGGGAATGTGCCAAAAAAAGGGTTCTTGGGTGAAGGGCAGCCAAAATGCCCATAAATAAGGGTGATTTTTTTGTGGAAATTGCTAAAACTTTTAAAAAGCGTGTCTTTGGGTGAAAATTTGGAGCTTGGGGCATTACGACTGATAGAGAATGTGCCAAAACGGGTTATTGGGTGAAGGGCAGCCAGATTGCCCATAAAATTAAGGGTGATTGTTGCCAAATTTTGGGTGCGAAGGATGAAAAATTGAGAAAAAATATATATTTACAATATAGAAGACTGATCAAACGGTTTAGTGACCGCTCCCATTCAAATCAGCTGACGGTTGCCCGCCGCGAAGAGGGGCAACCGCTAGTGGTATTAGGAAGAACTTTTTAATTGTAGTTGACAAACAACCGTTCACCTTGATCTTTTAATGGTCTAATTTGTCTGAGGCAGTCCTTGTAATAAATATAGACACAAATAAACATTGATTAACACTAAGTGACCAAGGGGTTTCAATCACGATGGTGCCAGGGGGGGGGGGGGGTTCCAGTGGGACCCCCTAAGGCAACCACTTTCCCGAACCTAAGGGGAATTTTTGTACAAATTTATTACAGTTGAAGGGTCATAAGACAAGCCCAAATCAGCAAATAAAAAATGAAATTTTTTTATTTGGGCTGCAAATTAGGGAAATATTGTTTTCAAAACACGCGAAAAAATGGGCAGGCAAAAAAGGGGCGGAAGGAAAATTCAAATGAGCCTTGCATTACATCAACTTTGTGAAAACTTATTTTATGTGATAATCTACTCTAGAAGACCCAAATTACATAATTTAACAAAGAACTTGAAGTTTTAGGAATCTGTATTTTAACGGGTGTTGCAAAGTACCACATCATTTTCCCATAGACTTTGTCACAGTAACGGTTACAACGTTACAATGAAATTGTTTTCAGCACATAAAGGTTAATTATTTTTAATGTTACTAGTTATGTTTAGAGTATGTGTGAACATATAATCAGCAAAAAAAAAATTTGCTTGGGTTCTTGATTTTTTTTATATTCCCAGTGACTTTCCCGTTAGGCCCAAGGGGGAGGGATTCCATGGGACCCTCTATAATTAACTCATGAACGGTTTGGCCGATTTTAATTTTTTTGGTATGAAAAGAAGCGCATTTAAAAGTCAGACAATTACAAAAGATTTCGGCGCGAAAAACCCACGCGTAAAGCGGCCAGCGCGAAAACAAATTTGGAGGGTCCCTAGGAACCCCCCTTGGTCACTTAATAGAGCTTTTTAGGATGGATTTTCCAATAAAAAAATTCATGAAAATTAAGGGGTTGGGGTCAGTATATTTCCATCAGCAAACATTTGCCAATGCTAGCCTTTTGAACATGCTTTTCACACAATGTGTACATTTATGTATCTGGCATGCAAAGCATGTTCCAAAGGCTAACATTGTCTGACAACTGTTGGTAAAGTATAAACCTACAATAAAATGTTAAAATATTTTTAACCCTTTATTGGGAATTTGCCATTCAACCCAGAGGGTGTTTTGAGTCAATCCCACAATGCACTGACTTTTACACTCATTTTCACCCCCAAAATGTTAGTACTTAGGGAATTTCTAGCATGATCATGAAATGTTTTGTTGTCCTCTAGCTTCCTGAACACTTTTTATCCCTAAGTACTGACATGAATTTTGTATAGTATAGGCAAATTGCAATGCATTGTGGGATTGGTTCAAAACACCCTCTGCATTCAGCAATTTAAAGCAAATTGAATGAAAATAATTCTCTTCCCCCAATTCCTGAATATCTAATTCTTTTCCCCCAGTTTAGAAATGTCTTTCAATCAAAGGAAGGCCACCTCTAGCACAATATATTATTTGTGCTCAGTGGAACTGGCAGCTGAAATCCTGAGCAGCTCAGGATTTCCAACCTTTTTAAATAAATAGTAATTTAATAACTAATTAGTTGACCTTAAAAAAAATCATCCATCTGAATCCACAAATAACGCATTAGGCAGTGCACACATTTAATTTTGTGCATCTTAGTAGTATATCCTGTTACATTACTACCTTATTTACTCTGTGGAGAGATTGATTGATACTCAGGAAATTGAAATTATTTTAAAATAATTTGAACTGGAAGTTCGTTTTTCCAAACATGTCAGTCATTTCTACTGTAGCTCACAGACACGGAGTGCCACCGTCATGCATATTTAAACAGTGTCACACTTTTTGTTTCTGGGCCACAATAAAAGCTACAAACCCTGTCTGTGCAAGCTTTCTTCAAATTTAGATATTTTACTCTGCTTAGCAGTAGTAGGACTGTAAGTAACCTAGTTAGTTGGCCCAAAACTAGGCCAGATACGGACTTAACACTCTAGCATCAAAACCGTTGGTTCTATGATTACGGTACTGTCTGGTTGAAGAATAGTAGTTTTTAAGGTTTCTCCACATGTAAGATCCATTTGATCGTAATCGTAATTTAGCTCATGAATTTTACTGAAAATTTATACGGCCACTTTTAGTGTCAATTGGATATTGGCCAAAACTAGGCCAGATATGGACTTAACACTCTGCCATCAAACACAGTTGGTTCTATGATTACGGTACTGTCTGGTTGAAGAATAGTAGTTTTAAGGTTTCTCTGCTCGAAAGATTCCTTTGATCGTAATTTTGCTCATTTTATTCAAAATTTATATGGCCACTTTTGGTGTCAATTGGATATTGGATCTATCATGGCGAGTCGTGGACATAGAGCTAAATCAGATTTTGCCCATCTTTAACTGCAAAGTCTGTGTTCTCAAGACCAGCAGATAACTAGTTGGTCCCCCGCCAACTTTAGTTGGCAAAGGGGGACTATAGAAATGCCCTGCGTCCGTGTGTGTGTGCGTGTGTGTGTGTGTGTGTGTGTGTGTGCGTGTGTGCGTGTGTGCGTCCCAAGCAATATCTCTGGATCTAAGCAAGTGTGGGTGTCCATCTTCGCAACATAGATGCATCTCAAGTAGGCTTTGGCTGGGATGTAAAGTGGGTCATGTGACATAGGAAAAAAAAAAAAAAAAAAAAAAAACCGTTGGTTCTATGATTACGGTACTGTCTGGTTGAAGAATAGTAGTTTTTAAGGTTTCTCCACATGTAAGATCCATTTGATCGTAATCGTAATTTAGCTCATGAATTTTACTGAAAATTTATACGGCCACTTTTAGTGTCAATTGGATATTGGCCAAAACTAGGCCAGATATGGACTTAACACTCTGCCATCAAACACAGTTGGTTCTATGATTACGGTACTGTCTGGTTGAAGAATAGTAGTTTTAAGGTTTCTCTGCTCGAAAGATTCCTTTGATCGTAATTTTGCTCATTTTATTCAAAATTTATATGGCCACTTTTGGTGTCAATTGGATATTGGATCTATCATGGCGAGTCGTGGACATAGAGCTAAATCAGATTTTGCCCATCTTTAACTGCAAAGTCTGTGTTCTCAAGACCAGCAGATAACTAGTTGAAAATAGAAGTTGTTATGAATCCTCAGGCTTAATAATTTCAATTAAGTGAGTCACTTTTTATCATAAGAAGTAGAAAACAAATCTTTTGCAAATCATGGTGAAATCATTCGAAAATCACCACAAGCAAATCGGTGTTGCGCCGATTATTGAGCCAACCGGGACCGTGCTTTACACGTTGTAGATAAGAAATCAGTAATTTCATTGGATTTGTTAGTAGTAACAGGTGTGGGAAGTGTATCTGTATATGACTTTACACCCTGAAGTGTGTAAAGCAGGCCAATTATCCTGATACCGTGTGACAGTTTCAGGATGCGCTCTTCACTGTGTTCAAGAGAGATTTTATATCTTGTAGTACCGATGCTTAGACAGCCACTTGGCCTGCAAGTTTAGCCCTTATCGTGCAACACTGCCTGTGTAATTTCCACCACATGTTAACAGCCAAAAAGCCCACTGCAATCATGATTTTTTTTCTTTTGAAATTTGCTCAACTGTAATCCTGATATTGTGCTACCTGTATTAACCTATAATCTAAAGGAAACACGTTATTGAATGGCACCAAATTGACCATTGTTAAGGTTCATCACGTAGGAAGCGACTGTTGTATTGACTGCCTGACCTGTCAGCTGCGATCTGTTTTTTCGTTTACATAAATCTTTTCCAACCATGTTATAAATATGTGGATGATTAATATCTGTCTTTTAGTAAATGAATACTGACCCATGGATGTTAGCTCACCTTTTACTCTCTAGACAAGTTAGTGATTCTGAAAAGAGAAGGGATTAGCAGTTTGAAATTTATAACAGCCATGGAACATTCATGTTCAAATTTATTGTTTCAGTGTGGTTAATGGCTCATCCAGGCATTGTTGATCAAAAATGGATGAATGATACGCTTAAGGGGTTTGGGTCATATATACTTCCCGCCATAATTTTCTTTTCAAATTTCAAACTTCGCATAAATAAGGTTTCATCGATATGATCGAAAAATTCAAGAAAAAAATCGGGGGTCACCGATATCACTTTTGAGTTAAAACCATTACAAAATACACATTTTTCGCCAAAATTAACTACATAAGTCTATGGAAAAATCATTTTTTCGAGGACATTTTTGGTTATAGCTAAAAATTTAGCCATAATTTTGTTGTGATTTTTGTATATAAGTTGCGCACTCATAATAATCACAAAATTCATGTAAGTTTGGGTATTTTACTGCTGAGACTAAGGGGACACTCACAAGTCGCTGTTCGAGACAAATGTGCAGACAACGCTCTAATGGGGAAATGGGGAGGGCCAATTTCCCTTCCCCATTCCTCACTGCCTCCAAGATGCCAGGGAGAAACACAATGAAGAAACCAGTGTTGAACAAAGGACAATAAAGGAAAGGATGGTTCATGTTCAAAGGTCCCATGCAGCCACCCTACTCTCTTGCTCACGCGTAAAGAATGTTTTTATTTTGCGTAAAAACTCTTGCTACGCGGGATGTGCGCTCTTGTTTGTTAAGCACGGGCAATAGACACTTCATCCTGCGGAAGACTTTTCGGAAGATATTGAGGCTTGGAACAATGCCAAAAGTTGATATATGACCCAAACTCCTTAATAAAACACCAAGAACCTTTATAATGTCTGTGTACATAGCATAAGAGCCACAGAATTGAAATTATTGCCGCACGAGGGAATGTGTTGGATAATGTACATGTACTGCATTAAATGATATAGAGCTTGCATTTTATGCCTGCATGTCAACTAGGCATTACTTACTCCTTCAATACTTATATCATAAAAAGCAGATAGGATTTATGTGATGAGCACGAGTTAGTGATAGAAATTAAGCTCAGGTAGCATCGTAGCCGTAGATCATCTTCGGAGACGTTAAAAATCTTGACATTTCTCCTGTGGGTGCAAGTGTAAAAAACAGGTGATGAAGATGGTGATCGGAAGAAGAAAACATGTATTTGGAATATCATTTCTCCCTGTTCTTACCCACAATAATGGGATTTGGGAGGGAAAGAAAAGGTGAAGGGTAGGAACCAAAGGATGATGCATTACTGTACCTGTAATTTATACACACATTTCAAGACTTATGAAGTACTTAAAAATTATAAAAACTCCAAGGCCTTTAAGGATCTTGTCAACAAATTCTAAAGTACTAACATTTCCTGTGCTAAAAAGAGCATAGTCTGTTTTGTGTGTTTTTGTGTTGGAGTAGGCTCTGAGGGCAGATGACCTTATGATGGAATTTTCAGATTGCAGTGCATTATGGGATTGATTTAAAACATTCTTGAGTTGGAATAATCAGTGTGTAAGGTGGTTGATCTTTGTGATAGCTTCAAGATTTTGTAGCATCATTTCTGATAGCATTTCGGGTAGCTTTGTGAAGATTTTCGTAGCTGTACACTCACTTGCTGTAATCTAACTGAATTTCTTAAAAGCAACAGAGCACCAGGTGCAAACTGCAAAAGCAACAAACATGCCAAAACTATGGTTTTGCTTTAGATTTTGCTAAATTATATTTGGGGGAAGATTTCTATCAAACTGAGAACATTTTAATGTTATAGTGAGAATAATTATGTTCCTCTGTACACAATATTAATAAGTTTTCATTAATAGTTGAAAGGGGTTAAAAATGTTAATGGAGTGGTTAATCACAAATCAACAACTCTGCATCCAATGTGTCTGCATATTTTTAATCCCACTCGGGTGGCTAAAGCTGCCCTCACAAGATAAAAATATGTGGACACATGGATGCATGAATGTTGATTTGTGATGAACCACTCTATAACATGTTTGAACACCTAATTCAGTAACACCCAGAGTTGGTGTGGGTGCATCATTAATCTGATAAACCACTAGATGTAACATAGTTTGAATCCTAAAAATAAACTATTTGTCAAGTGTCATGAGTTTCATAACCAGAACAAAATGTTGAGATTCACTTGTTTTGGATGTTATCTCAATTGTTGACAGCCTAGATAACAATTCCCAGTTGTAGCAAATATTGTCACGATGTTACTTTACGTCATTGACAGATATTGTGGGAACTTTATTTTGCACTTTTCATGATACATCTTCACAACTGTTTAGAATGGATTGATAACATATTGATCGTGCTTTATGTACTGGAAATACTGCAATAAAAAAATTGTCTAATCAAATGTGAACATACTAGGTACAATGTAAGATTAGAGTGTTATGGCATAAATGATGTAACTACACTTCTGGGAGGTAGGACTTGTACAAAATAATCTTGTATGGGTGTATATAGCAAACACGACAAACCACATTGTAGAAAAGACAGACAATTTTCCCTAAATCTTGTGAGGTTCCTAATTTTTTCCCCAAGATGTTCCAATTTGCTGTGTGAACCCTTAAGCACATAATGTCACTGATTTAACTTGTAGCTAGGATACTACTTGGACTCAAGCAAACAGAGCCTAGGGGATTGACAGTGTGCATAATGTCCTGGCATATATTAAAGGAGATATCTTTTGTACTTTTGCCAAGGCAACCTAACTAGGGCAAACATTTTGTATTCAGTAATGACTATAATCATGTCCCTGATTTCAGAATAACTGCACTTGTGAATGGTTCTATAAATAATACTTTAGCTTTATTGATTTTAATGAACATGAACCTGAGGAAACTGATGCCAATAATTGTATGAAACCATGTGGGGATTGATGTTGAGTTGAATTTTAAAAAAATGGGACAGATCAATCCCAATTTTTTCCCTAGTTGAGAGCAATATCTCTTTTTTTTTTGCCTTGCACGCATTTGTATAAAGGTGACACAATCAAAATTCCAGTTAGAATACAGGGACACATCATGATGTCACTAATAACTTGAAACAGTATACAGTTTAACTTCCTGCCATATTTTTAGTATCTCCAGGCTCATTACATGATATAACCTCCAAATAACCAATCAAGACCTTCCTTATATCTGTATGAACTGTATGCACCTTAAAGTTTTTCTTTCCATGTATCTGATTGGCTCATTACATTACATAACCCAATCAATAACCAATCAAATCAGCTGGGATGCCCAGGGGGGTGAAGACAATAATTATGAGATCAGAAAAATGCTTGTGTGAGTGAGCGAATGAGTGATCATAGCCATTTTGAGGCAGATTAACACCCCCCCAAAAAAATGAGTAATGGGAAGAAACTTAAGCATATTTTTCACTTTTCACACAATCCTCATGCAAGAAATTGGTGAAATTACAGAAAAAAAACCCAGTTCAGCAACTGAAAAGTAATTTTCAACTTCAACAAATGGAAAGAATCTGTCAGATATGTTGGGGGACATGCCAGACACCTCTTGAGCACATGATTGTATTTATGCAATATTTGCTAAATGTGGGTTACACGCCAAATTTCTGTCATGACGGATATTGAGATTTGTAGTCAGGAAAAGCAAATTGCTCTACTCATTCCTCCCCTGCTTGCAGCTAATGCATATTTGAGTCCCTCAGGATGAGTGCTGCTTGGTCATGTATAGACTACCTAGGATCTCCTGTAAATATTATCCCGCTTGCCGTCAGAACACTTTTTGCCCTATCAGGTGTACGGCCAAACAAAATGTCTGCCTTTAAAACTAGAGATTTCTGTTAAAGGACAGATGGCGATTATGATGGCTGGGAGGGATGCATGATGAAAATGCTAGTAGTGGATTGAAGGATATCGGAGGAAATCTAAGACAGGAGTGAGGATGTTGGAAAGGGGAGCAACGGATTACTTGAAATGTTATCAGTTAGGCCCATTGATATTGATATCACATTGCCAGCAATTGGATAAGCTTTAGCAATGTTGTTGTCTGTAAATTATGTAGCTCTAGGAAATCTTGGGCAATAGGGAGATATTCATGAAATAACAGTAAACAAAATCTTGACATTACATTATAGTACATGACTTTATAGTACCTGCATTCCTTCTTAAATAACATGGTTTATGAAGACAGCCAATTGCATTCATCTGTTTTCAATGATCCCCTTGAGGTAATACAAATTATAACCAGGCAACAAAACTCCCCATGTTCTAAACAAATTTCTGTCTGAAGTTTGACATGGACAGGAAAGCCGGGTCCTCTGACAGTTATTATTATAGTCTGACAGAGTTAAGTGATTGTCACAGCCATGCATTAGAGGGGTAGCTCCCCAAACTCTACCGGTGGTTACCATCGATTTTGTACATTTGAATCGGGTGTAGAATTCTGAATGATTACTTGACAGTTAATTATACGAAAGTTGATGAATCTCCCATACCCTGGCTAACATTCAGGGTTGCCCAAAAGACCCAATATTTTCCTACATGACAGTTTTGTTGACAGTTAATTTCTTGTAGAAAATATTACAACTTGCAATATCAATTGTTTAAAAGAACCAATGTGATCTTAACTATTAAAATGATTTGGGCTAAACATGAAGGAACAAGAAGTAACGTTAGTCTTTGCACTCTCCCCACGTTTCTTCAATCCAAACTAATGGGAAAGGGAAAGTTATGAAAAAATAATCATCAATAATCATCAAAAGTTTTCAAAATATTATTGATTATTTAGACCAATATCCTGAATTAACCCAAGAAAGCCTGTGCACGAAGCTTATTTCCATTGGGGTCCATAAATAGCCCTGGAACAACGGACTGGGACAGCTAGCCACAGGCTAACACCTAGTACTGTTTTCGAACTTGACTGTTAATGATACACCCATATTACCCTCTATTCTTAGGACCAATGGCTTTATACTCCCCAAAAGGACATCAGGCATTTAATGGTATGCTTGCCCAATTCCAAATGAACCATTGGAGATTATCTATTATATTCTTGATCATCCTTTAAGCTTTGACTGTTTTTGCATCAAAATACACATGTTGTGGCCTTTGCATTTCCCTTACATGGTGTCGCCGTGTCATTCCTGTGGGAGCACGGGCATATTTTGAGTAAGGTCCAAAGGATTCTGAATCAAGGTGTAGTCTTTACCAATTAAATACAGGACTGTTGAGAAACCAATTAAATCCCCACAAGGCCTGGATCCCACCGGGAGCTGTTCCTGGACCCTTATTAACAGAGGAAGCAACTTTAAAAGTGCATTCCACAATCCTAGCACCATCCTTTTTGTTTATGGTTCATTAGATTATTTCCAGAATTCAATTGATTCAGTATTTTAATGTTATGAGAAAATATTATGTTTGTATCACAGTCCCTAATGGGCTACTGTGTTATCATTTCTATGGACAAAAAAAAAAATCTGAATTTCCTCCAGAGTAAATTAAATTTGCATGCCAGACTAGGCACACATACTATACCTCCCCCACCTGGGGTCTGGTTTCGAAAATCTCTCAACTTTGTGAAGTAAGTCATGGGAACAACGCTGTGGATCATGAAATGCCCCTTTAACTACCACTAGACCACACTCTTACAGTGCACATGTCTTTGTCATAATAGCTGAAACTGAGCTCTGTCTGTCTTCAGGTAAATGTATTAAGTGTCACTTCTTAATGAATATGGCAGGTTTTTCAGCGTAGATCAATCTGTATGTGTTACTCGTCTGTCACCTGACAAAGTGCTGAAAACCAGCCATTGAGAAACTGAAAAAAGCCACAGCCTGCTGAGTACTGTTTCTGTTCCTAGATGGAATAAATGTATTTGTTTGAAATGCACTGTAGTAACTTAATAAAATGCTTTAAGTCAAACAATAGCAGAAGATTGGTGCGGACACACCGGCATCTATTTATGGCACATAATTGTGAATTATCAACACACGCTTGACTTGAAATCAATAATAGTCACTGTGAACACAATGATTTTTAAACAGAATAACAAATTAATTTGTAGTTGGCTGTACTCTCAGAAGTCTACTATTGAACTATATTTTATGGTTAACTACTGTGATTATAATGGTGGTTGTAGTTGCAATTAATAATAATATGGTTGTTTACTAAAATCATAATAGTGATGCTTGATGTGGTGATGATGATGGTAATGATATTGTTGATAAGGAGGAGGTTAATGGCTCACCATAATGGAGAAAGTAGAGAGGAGGAGGAGAATGATGATTATGATTAAAATGATGGAAGTGCAATTCGGCGAAACATTTGTATTGGAACTCTTTACAAAAAAAAAATACATTTCCTCTCCCACCCCCTAATCAATGGTAGCTGATGCCATGTTGTCATTAGCTACAAAGCCTCTATTAAAATTTACTGATGTGGAGTGGGGATGGGCACAACCTGATTCCAAACCATGTGTGGACAATTCATAATTAGTTTGCATGTGGTAATCAGGCTCCAAAATAAGAATTAGGGAGGGCAAGGCAATTTTGCCCAATTTTAAAAGGGCACCAAGGCATTACATGTTAAAGAATAGCAAATTTTTTAGGGCACCAAGGCAAATGGTAGGGGCACCTAAGGCAAATCGCCTTAGGTGCCTTAGGTTATTTTGGAGCCTGGGTAATGAGTCTGAAGATATTGTCTTCCAGCTACTTCTTTCTCAGACTGTGGCCGTGGTGATGGAAATTATGATACTGGTTCCAGGTGCTTTATAAATAATGCTTGAATACTGGTTGACTGAGTGCTGTTTGACACTCCAGACATTATGCAATAATGAAATTAATGTCAAATACTGAATAATGTAATGAGCCCTGTTTTCATCCCATCAGAAAGAAAGAGGCAACAGGAATTAGCAATCACATTTCATTAGTCTAATGGTGAATGTGGTAATCATGGCATGAGTGATGAATGTGATCAGGGTGATAGTAGTGGTGATGTTGAACTGATAACGTTGATGACAATGATACGCTGATAACAAAACACCGGAGTATCAACAATGGCAACAGGACATAGTATAAGTTAGGTATTTCAAACATGCACACTATCAGATACCCCGATATTGTTTGAATTGTATTACATTTGTGAATGTGACTAGAATAACAATGACCTCTCTGTTACTTTGATAATACATACCGATGACTTGGATAATGTATCCCTAAATCTATCTTCCCCTGAGATTGGTGGAGGGTGGAGGGTGGAGGGACTAAACTTCCAGGGGTTCTGCTATGTGAATTTGACTCACATTTCGAACAATGTTAAGTGGACGTGGTATTTGCTACGCATGGTCTGAGGGAAAATGCACATTACGTGATATGTCAACCTGCTGTATTCTCAGAATCAATAGCTCAAGTGCTTATGCTTCAAAATGCTTTGTAGACTATACTTTGATAAGGGTTTCGGCTGTGTGTGATACCCAACTGGAAACGCAGAACTTAACTATAAACAATACACCATTGCAATCGGTAAAGGCAAATACACCAGTTGTAAATTTGGTTGGGAAATTGACTTACTTCCATGCTAATTCCAAAGGCTTTCGAGGGGTCGGTAATGTGAAACCCCTCCAGGGGTGTGGGACATTGCATGGGGCCTGATTTGTGTGCTTTGGATGCTTGGGGGTTCCCATTTGTGTCAGGCGGTGCGGAAAGCGTGTAGTCTGTGTCACAGACTAGAAAAATATTATCTAAATTAGTATTGCGCGAGAGATTAACGTATCAGTCCGTCATAGCGAGTGCATGCAAATGAAACTAAATCTCAAATATCTCCGGAAAACGTAGGGGTTCTCTGGAGATTTTTTTGCATCAAAGGGTCCTGTTACTATGTTTTGTTTTAAAGATGTACCGTAATGGGTCTGAAACTTTAGAACCTAGCGGGAAATTTGAACGTTTTGTCGGGTTCTTCGGTGATCGCCAACACGGAAAAGTGAAACACGCAACGCTCGGGCCCGATCCATTTTCCCACAATGCATTCGGTATTATTCCAGTCTTGCAGATTTTCAAACGCTGGTTTCAATTCCGTTTTCAATTTTAGAAAAAGGCTATACGTAATTACCGTACCGCCGTACCAGTGTGTTTGTTACTGTATAATGGAAATTTCGCGGTTTATGTTCACTCGCAGAAAATTCGCGAAAAATAAAAACCTCGACGAAAAATTTCCACTTATACAGTCATGTTTCTAGGAGATAAAAAGTGGCATGTTTCCAGAGTTAGTCATAAGAAATGAGTCGAAAATGTGTTTATTGGTCTGTGTTTATAATTTGATCGTTTCGAATCAAATGGGTTTAATACAGTGTCCGAAAAAACTAACCCTAAAAGCATCCCAATTTGATCTTTAATAAACATGTATGCAAATTATTATAGAAATTATATTTAAAAATTTATATTCGCTTTTCAAAAGAGAAAACCCCATTGAATTTGGGTCCCAACGACCGAGTTGTCCCTTTACTAAAGGTGCAAGAGAGATTTAAACGTAAAAGGTGTCCTTAAAATGTGAAAATTGATTTTGCACGGTGTAAAGCCTTCTATCAAAAATATCCCATGTTCGTTGGTTCAAACAAATTGTGGATATTTAAAAATTCTACAGGAGGCACATATGAAAATTGAGCCTATATGTTTTCTATGAAATCTGAGCATGTAAATCACCTTTTGTTTTCATTTAAAGTATTGCAGGACAAATAAAGTTAGGGATATAATTGAGTGTCTAATCCATAGAAACCATATAGTGTGGGTTGGTGTGTATGCCCGTAGGATTTTCATTCTAAAATTGATTTTATTGCTGTTGGGTTTCAGGAGGGCCTAACGTCAGAAAACGATGGGGTGCAAATTTTCGGACTGATGCCCCCTCCTGCAAGGGGGAAAGTTAGTACAGGGAAAAATTTAAAATCAGGTCAAAATTGTGGTTTTAATGTAGAATAATGCGTTCCTCTACTCATAAGTTTAAAATAATATGAATTTGCCTAGATTTTCCAACCTTTAGTTAAGCGGTATAGCCCCATAATGGTTCAAGGTCACCCGGGGGTAAATGCTGCGATGTTGTTGAAAGTGGGTGTCAAATGATTCCTTGTGTCATACTGAAACAGAAAATGCATTGAATTAAACTGTTTTGGTGATATCACCATTGTGACATCCAGGGAAAATTATGGTTACCCCCATAGACCGCAATAGGACTCCTTTCTACATGTTGCTATGTAATTACCAACCAAATGTCACACACTGTAAAATAATACATTTTTGGATCCTGTGAGACAATACAACAACTTATCACCACTTTCAACAAAATCTGAGCATTGGGTAATTTTACCCCAGGATGACCTTGAACCAGTACGGGGCTATAGCGCTTTAACTACTGGCGGAACCTAGGCAAATATATACTTTTTCTAATCCTTTAAGGAGACGAACATGTTAATGTACATTAAAACACAATGTGATGACTCGATTTTTAAATTTTTCCCTGTAGTAACATTTCCCCCCTTGATAAGGGCATCGTTCCGAAAATTTGCACCCCATCATTTCTGACTGTCTGGTCCCGATTGAATGAAAAACAGCACGAAAATCAAATATTATGCAACCAAAATCCTATGGGAACTGTTTCATTGACATACCAACCCACATACTACATATCACAGAAATATTGAGGACTTAAAATCTCTTGTTGCACCTTTAATGAAATCTCTGTGGTTTTTGATTGTAATGCGTGTCTTTACATAACGCAATCCAGCAAAACAACCTGTAATGTGTGCAGGACCAAGTTCTTGTCTTGTTACAAGTAAAAAAACAAAGATGGATTTCATTCAATTAGGAACAACTCGGTCATTAGAGACCCAAATTCAATGTTTTTGCTGTTTTGAAAAGTTAATAAACAAAAACACTCTTTAAATAACATAATCTGCATTTAATGTTTATTGGAGGCCTAAAATACGGGGGGGGGGTGCTTTAGGGTATTTTGTACACTCGGTAATGTGTTAATGTTAACAAAATGTAACACCATTGATCATGACTTAAATAAGATTTAATATAGTGCCACTTAGAGAGACACAACAGTATTACCAGGTTTGTCTATTTCCACTTAAGATGGAATCAATGCAGCATTTAATGTAATTAATTGATATATCACAAGGCTCCTGGTGAGCAAGTAGTATTCTGTAACCTTAAACAACCACGTCCTATCATTAAACCAAAACAAAATTCCTTTGGCGAGGAAAAATAATACAGACCTGAAGTTTAAAAATATTAAGACTTATAGTGATACCAAAATCGGCAGGTTCGATGAGTAGTGGGGTCAAGCGAAAGGTCAAATTGTGGAAACTTAAAAGATGAAGTATCTGCGGTGGGCTTAATTTTGATAGTTTTGGTCACGGGTGAAGTATATTTCACTGATTACAGTAAATTGAGGCATATTGGGCACACTACTGTCAAATATGACAGTCAAAAAAACTTTTTTTTCACAAGGTTAATTTAGTTAAAGAACCAAAAATGGGTTTAAAATGTCAAACTATGATGTATTTTTTACCAGGCTGGCCAATGCTTTAATGCAGATATGTTAAGGTGGATTTAATTCCAAGAGTTGTATTTGTAACTTGGCCATGTGTTGGCGATGACTCCTACTTCTACTTATATGTGTACTAAAATTAAGCAGCACTTCGTGCTGCTCATTGGTTGGAAGAAGCTATTGAATAGTGCGTCAAACATTGCTTCTTTTTCCCCGTTGCCTTCCCTGATTAAAACTGATATGATTGAAATTAATGCGAGCCAATAACATGATTGCTTTACATGTAAAACAACCCATAGGTTGGAAAATATTTTTGCAAGTTTTTAGAAATATCGATCTCTGATTAATTGACAGAGTCTGGTTCTGACGAATAAAACTACTTATTTAACTTTCTCCATTTTTGAGGAAACTGCATTCCAAGGTTTTACCCCTGGGGTGTTTGTACTAATTCAGCAGGTTTTTCCAGTAGATTCTTGAGGGGAAACTCATCCATGAAAATTCCAGTGAAATTGTGTTGGATACTTCAAATGATGGGCAAGTCTTTTTTCATACCTGATTGTTATTAACTTCATCGTATGATGGTGTGCTCAAAATTGGCCCATAACAACATCTGATGGTAAATGAGGATTGGTGGAGGTGTGTAAAAATATCAGAACATTATAGGCAGCGGTCGAGCCTTGAAAAGTGCTCTAGTTTTCGAGTTACCCCTCCCCACCGTACAACAAAACACAACCACCTTTATTTGAAGGATAATATATAAGATTTAAGAAAGTGCTGGTTGTGGTTGAAAATATTTGGTGGCATGGGATTTCTATGCCGAAAATGACATTTGGGCTGCAAGTTAAGCGAAATTATTATTATTTTTATTTTTTAAGGTAACAATTACAATCTTGTTTTTATGGTATCTTTTTGTATTGAGATAGGTTTTATACGTGCATAAAGGTTGCAGTATTACTCGTTGTGGGGACACGTGATAAAAAGGATGCTTTTTTTAGGAAAAAAGGTGATTTGGGGGCTAAAATTCACGACCCTTAAGGGCTTAAACAGAAACTCTAGAATATAATGTCAGAGATTGATAGTATTGCAGATGATTAAATTTGTTTGCTAAAAAATTAATAAAATCTGATAGTCTTATTTTTAGCTCAAAAAGTGATTTTTGACCAAAAAACACCCCTGCCACCAAAGTTTTTGAACCACAACCATTCATTTTTTTAAATTATTTATTACTATCTTTCGAATAGAAGTGGTGGCGTTTGTTTGTACCGGAGGGTGGGTTGTCGACAATTTTGCAGTCCAAACCGCTCCATAATAGGGCCAGAAAAGGCAGCCATGGAACTCACTGAATGGGGATTCAAGAGCTATGAAGCGTTGTAAAGTGAGGTATTGGCTGCCGGGCATGTACCGACTGGGCCCTCTCCAAGATGGAGCAACTGAGCTTCTAAATCTGTGGTCGGAAGTTAAAAGCACATAAACATATCCTGCTTATCCTATGGGAGACCTGGGTGTTAATCCCACTTAGAAGTTGCTGCTTCAAGTAAATTTGGGTTGGGGTTCATTAATATTTAAGAGTTTCTGTGGAGTTCCAGTGCAGACTTGCACCATTTTTGTCTCATCACAATAAATTGCTCTTATGTGCGGAGTGGCTTAACATGTTGTCAAACACGCGCTAGGAGAACCCACCGAGTGGAAAATGATTATATGGTCACACTCTATAAATGGCCTGGTGGTGATGATGATGATGATGATGCTAATAGTTATCACACATCTGTGTCATTTCAGAATGAGGGCAAACCGGCTATAAAAGAGCGTAAGGAGACGAAACAGAACAGACAGAGCTTGAAGACAGCACAAATGCAGCCCCGCAAAGACCGTAAGAAAAACTACCAACCAGGTAGTGGCAGGCAGACACAGGATAGATTCAGCAAATTTTATGTTGCATCTAAACTTGGGTTTTAAAAAGCTATGTCATAAAAGGTGTTATCAAACCAATGACATGTTGCCAAAAAATGGTATCGCTATTTTCAGCTTTAGTATACTAAATGCCAAAAGGAAATGACAGTATTCGGATGCATCAGAAAACTGTTTCATCAGAATATTGAAAATATTAATCCCTTTTTCAGTTGCACTGCGCTTTCGTAATCACTGCATGATGAAAGCTACAGTGTAATTTAATAGCAGTTAAAGAGATGTTGTAAATATACGACATCATAAAGTAAGGTCCATTCGTACGTAAAGGGGCATTGAGATTTTTTATATAATGAAAATGTTAGCCTTAGTAATTCATGGTACCTAATCTTACACTCAAATTCGGTGTATGTCTGTAAGAAATTCAAATTTTGTAGTTTCTGTCCGTAAAGGACGGAATTACAGCCAGGACTGTGGGACTGTGGGAATCAAGCAATTGCTGGTTAACTCAAAACCGCAAGATCGGAATCAACAAATTTTTGGAAATAAGCGTTTCTCAAGGATAGGGAGCAATGAATAAAACAGAAGGTGCTGGAACTCACAAAATGCACCTTTAACTGTAGTGACAGTTGAAAACAAAAAAAAAACAAATGATAAAAACCATCTTGACTCAAAACAGCAGCAGCACAATGCAAGTTGAACTGTGTTGCTGTTGAGCATGAGCCAGTAAAGTTGAATGGCCGGACATGTAAGAGTCAATGAGGGCTGCATGTAATAAACTATTTATAGAAAAAGGTGCAGGGGTGTTGATATGTTGTGGAAAAATTCTTGAGGTGAAGATTTGCCATGCTTGGAAAAACAACAGCAGAGCCAGTGTTTGCACACAAAAACACATAATCGAATATATTGAAGAATTTTAAGGACTTCCAATCATTTTGTTCTTGATTTTCAATTGTTTACAGTGTCCAGAGAATGTAACTTTTCCAGAAATTCTGGATTTCCAGATTTTTGGCCATAAATAATTTGTGTGCAATTTCTGATATCAAAGCTGTTATTGATGAAGGTAAAACTGCATCACAAACCCAAGTTTTAAGTATACAATTTATTAGAGAAGGGGTCGTGTACCCAAAATCGCGTAAGAAAATATGTTCCCCGGAGCTTCAACAGATGCTACGCTAAATTGGGCCTTCCGTCGTCTTTCAAATTTTGGATTTCAGAAATGGACTACTCCTCTGTTAATCTCTGCGTGGCCTCATTTTATTCTTTAGAGGAGTAAGGAAGCATGATATCCAACAAATTGATTTGAAGGGGAATCACTATGGCTACCCGTATGATCAGCACCCCATACAATGTAACTTGAATGAAAATGTGTGTAAAAACTAGTGAAAGTTGAAGAACTCTTCAAACCCACCTAAAGGGCCAGTCAGAGGATGCTGGTAATCTAAACCTCTAAATTGTTTCTGCTCCTAGTTCTACAAAGGACAACAAAATATAGCAATGCTGGAAAATTCCATTGATTCTAACACACTGTTAATTTTATGAATAGTTTAGGTATTAATTGTCCCATAGACTGCTCTGTAAGTTTGTCTGATCCAGACAATTAATACAGAAATGGCACTCTAATTAAAACAGAAAAGATTGTACCAAATACTTTGAAGCATTTTGTTAATTTTGAAGGTAGGCTGCAGGTAAATGCAATTAATCTGGCTTTGTAAAAAGGGATAGTTGGGGGGAGGGGCTCTTCCTACATAAACTCTAAATGTCCCTTTAAAAGTACCTAACCATTATCAAATAATTGAGCCTTGTAAATGAGAGAAGCCATTCAGAATAGCCCAATGCATCCTGTTAAAGGGTGCACTGAAATGGCTGTACTGGGGAACCCGAATTCTGAATTTTACCCTACAACGGCGCAGTGTTAGGTCCATTGGAAAGAGCATTTACAAATGCTATAATAATAAGTATATTGATAAATATTATAATTACTACTTACACCAAATCTAAATAGACAGTGTCTCTTACATGCAGAAGACTTTTCAAGTAGAATTGGTTGATCAGCAGGCAAGTGGTTTGTTGACTGAGTTTTTGTTTATTTTGCAAATGACCCTACAAATCACCAAAGCCTGAAAAAATGTATATTTTACCCACTTGATTCACGCAAAAAAATCCATTTAGGCAAATAATGAAAGTTTACATTGCAATGAGGTTTCGTCCCCCCACCATTTTGGTTGCCTTTAAGAACTTCTTGTTAAAGGACAAATTTTGGTGCGTTTGTATTTTGCCACTTCCTGCCATCTGCGGCAGGTAGATGGTTCTAAAAATCTGGGAGAGCGGTGATTTGAAAGTTTTACCAATTGTTTCTTTGACATAGAAATCAGTTTTCCGTAGTTTCCCGTTTGTAACTGTCATTTCTCCTCAGATCAGCACGCCAAAGTTTGTACAAGTACGCCCTTATTTCACTTCTCAAAGGAAAACTACTTAACAGGACATGCAAACACAGTAGCATCACCACAATATGTTCTCTCATCTGGTGTATTGTAAGCTTCCCCCTTTCAATTTTGGTATTCTGACATATGACTCATTTTTTTCAATTCGACTGACCAATTTCATCATCATCCAAATCAGGCCAGTCAAGGGGGAAAATGAGTGTCATTACACTGGGATGCTCAAATGTTAGTGACCCCTATTGCTGCATTTCTAGTTGCACATTCCATTTTATCAAATGGAGATGCCTTTTGTGGTTGGCTGGGGTAAGGGGGGTGCCATGTTGAAGAGGGCTCAGCTTTACTGACAGTTTAAAGTCAAAATATGTTTTGTATACACAAAATTCAGTGGTGGATTGTAGGGGACGGATCAATGTGGACGTTGCCGGGTTCCATGGTCACTAAATGCACATTTTGGGAGGTTATGAAAATATCTTTGTATCTCACGGTAAATATTAACAAAACAATACGTGTTTCATGCAATTTGGTGTGCACAGAAATTGTCATAGTTAATTAATTTGCGTACCAATTTGCTAACAGACTGTGTTGAATTCATGATTGGAAGGGAGAATATCTTTGACTCCGGTATGTGAAATAATTTCAGTTGATTGTGTGCACAAATACTGTTAATTCATTCTCTATTGAAAGCAATATATAAGTATATAATGTAATAGTTATTGTCGGAGGTGACTGCAGGTAAGGAGTGTGGGTCACATATTGCCTTGGCTCGTTCCAAGCCCAAATCCGTTGAATTTTGGCAAAAAAAATTGTATTTATAATGGTTTTATCTCAAAAATGATCTCGAGGACCCCAATTTTTTTTAATTTGTGGTTCATATCGAGAACCATACTATGACAATTTGAACAGAAAACTTATGGGCGGGAATATATATGACCCATACCCTTAAGTGCATCACGCTGTTCTGATTTTTTTTCCAACAGAAGCGGAGTACATACAAGCATTGAGTGTTTTCCCTTATGAAATCAACTGCCCCGTTGTCTTGGATGCGGAGTTGTACTTGACTCGAGAAATTCTAGGAAGTCTATCAGGTTGAGAAAACAAATCCTCAAAGGGTTAAATGGGCACCCTTATCCCAAATCCACCCTTGAATTTGGATACTTTGTTGTACATAATGCCTGTTATTGATTGCTTTTAGCATGGATGGAAAGTGACTGGAGCGCAAAACTGATCATAAAGGTAAGAAAATTGTGAACTTTGTTATTTAAAACACCACATCCACAGACGGCCTGTACTAGAAAGCGGGGAAGATAAACATGCTACATGTCTTAAAGAACAAAAATTATTTTGTGGTAATAGTTCGGGGCGGATTTGTGTCTCAATGCGTCTTGAATAAAAAAGGGCGTAGAGAGTGGGGGACTTACTATGATTTGCAATTTGAGTAATTTGATTTTGATACCAATTACTTCAGAAAGACTCTCTGTGTGAACGTTGTTATTGGAAGTGTTGGGGGTGGATTAGGGACTATATTTTACATAGCTTGTCAGCTTGGAAAGCAAAGTACAACAATCACACTATAGTGTATCGGCACTAACAAGAGGCCTTTTTTTCATAACTTTGTTAATTTGGTTGTGCACATGCACTGGGACAAACAAGTATCATGAGTGGATTAATATTCAAGATTTTTTCTGATGTTGTTAACAATAAAAAAAAATAAAGGTCACACATGAGATTTTGGTCGCCGTATAGTGTGTCATTTGGCGTTAATTTATATAGATTAGACCCTCATATATTCTTACCTTGTATTGGCTACAAGAGAAGGCCTTGAAAGTGACAACCAAAGGTGCTTTTGTATTTATATTTTTTGCCATATTTCAAATATAAACAGGCTGGATTAGTAATTGCTCCTAGACGAAATTATAAATTTCACATTTTTTGTACCAAAAAACTCTTTAGCCTTCTTCCTTTTTTTGATGAAAAGCTTTAAAACATCCATGCAAAAATCCATCAAGTTCAAATATTTTTTTTTTTTGGACACCTGATATGTGAAATATCTCGTTTGCAGCAACCTTTACATACACTGCCGATGTGGGCATTGAATCAAATTAGAGTTGGATTTCGTGGGGTTCAGGGGCTGGTTAAAGTGTCCAACTTCCAATACCATCTTTTTCTGTAATGGTAGCCTATTTTGAGGTGAATTGATTTCATGGATAGTGGCATTAACTGAGAAAGGGATTGTGTTGTTGAGATTTCATTGTGAGGACGTTTTCCCCCCTTTAACAATTATCACAATAAGTTGGACTATTAGTATTAAGGTGGCTGTGAAGTAGGGAATTCAAGGAACTGTTTTTTGCCGTATATTCTTAATTGTTGTTCCACAGATATACAGTATAATATTTGAGAGGAAATGACTCAAGGAATCAAAATATGATAATATTTTTACCCAAATACGTATTTTTTGAGAAAATCATAAAAAATGGAGATTTTCACTCATTTTTTTTGGTTCCCTATGAAAAAAATATAGAAATGTTATAAAAATGTGCCTTGTTCGTATATGTATTACAGAGTCATAGTTCTAGGGTCGGTATTTCCCCTTTTTTCAAATTCTCAGATTTATAAAATATTTGCCAAAAAAGCCACAAACGAGTTGTTTCATTTTGGAACAACGCCAAGATTGTTCAAAGGGTTGACATAAATCACGAGTTTTAACCAAATGAAAAACTAAAAAATACCGACCTAGATTTTGATATGCTCTATACGATTTGTTTCATTTCTTACCTAATTGCTGCTATGGATTTCGAGAGTAAATGGAACCGAAAAATCACGAATTATCGCCGAAAATGAACACAGAGAAAATGCCCAGCATTTTTCCAAATATTTTCCCATTTCGCTACAAAATATAGCCTTACTCCAAACCAGCGTTTCATCCTTATTCTTCACACTGCTTCTGCACACAGGTCCAATTGCTTCATTTGTTTCTGGATAATTATGATCAAAAATTCAACAATTTATGAGGCTCAAATCGTGTGAATTTAAATCCCATTCTGTTTGCAAAAGCAACTAAGTGGGCAACCATTGTACAATTGCATACAAGTTCACATGGGTGTGCGTCAATCGAATCGATGCATCAAGCGTTTCTGATGCGCTAATTAAATCGCTGCGCGCCGAATAGCACAGGCGAGTATTGCGTAATACGCGAAATTACCCGCCCTTTTGCAGTTCAGCCCCATGTGATTGCTCTTGGTCAAAAATGCGTAACATAGTAAAAATTTTAAAGATGAAACAAAAATATGAGAAAAAAAATAATATATATAGATTCTGTTAAAAATATATGGAAAGAAAACATGTTACTGCCGTTAAACATGAAAAAAAACTCAAAAACTGGCCATTTGACTAAGTTCTGAACTTCACAGCCAACTAAGTGACCAAATTATTATATACGTGGGGCAAATTGGGGCTTGTATCAATATGTGGAGTGCACAGATATGGTTTTGAGAGCAAGAGGATTGGAGCTGTGCACGTGCGGAGGGTGGCATGCCTGTGCGTGAGACAATTGATGCATAGTGATAGGCTTGGGATTTTCTTCAACTGAAGCTCACAAGCTAATTTATTAATTCTTAGAGCAAAACATGGTGTTGACAAAAATTTATTAGGGGGAAAAAATCAAAGGCAGCTATTAAGAATATCTTATTCAAACGAACAATTTTATTCAATGATGACCTAAAATGTAAAAGAAAAAAACAAACAAAAAAAACCAGTACCTTGTGAACACTAAGTAAGCAAATGAAGCATTGTAATTTCGGTTTACTCCACAACTTAGTAGCTACCTGCTACAGAATTTCTAACCGAACAATTATTATCAATGATTTAAAGCATAACCCTTTGTTAACTTTAAAATTAAAACAAAAAAACCATACCCTTTTGACTAAATTAAGCAATGAAGCTTGTATTTTAACGTCGTACTCCACACTTAGTAGCTACCTGCTCAGAATTTCTTCTAACTTTCAAAGTGTGTAAATAAAACGGTCTTCGAGTTCACATGTACCTTCCAATAAGTTCAAATAGGTAAGTCAAAATCACTTACTTTTTTTTTGGCTCAAATGATTTTGACTTCTGTAGCAAAATAGTTTGAGTGTCAATATGAGGAAATATTCCCATTATTGATTGATTGTACCAAGATAACATGTTGCCAAACCTGTGATTTGGTAGCCCCATTGGGCGACTTGGAAAGGCTTACTGCACGCCCCAAATTTTCTACTGCGATTTCTTGGTCAAACTTTTTAATACATGTTTTCTATGGGACTTCTGATGTTGCCGCCCCACGACTTTTTAGCGTTTGGCGACTTTCCGACCCCATTTACACCATTTGTGCAAATATTTTTGTGCAACCCTGCCAGATAGTCAAATCAGGGCATTGTGTACAGTATAAAAGCAGAAACATAATTACTGACAAAGAGCTGTCCAAGAAGGTTGGGTGGGTACTTAATATACCAGCAGAAGCACCACCATCAGTGTACATTACTATTTCTATTCTAGTTTAATGACAACTATCAGTGATTTAAAAATATTTTTGAAAATTGGCAGGAAAGCTTCAAAGTGAAGAATAGGTCTGTAAATTCTTCATAAGTTACCTTTTGCAAACTGTAGAATTGACAGAAAAGGAAGAAAACGGCAGTGTTCCAGATACTATTCTCCATTCAATTACGTGTTGTAGTAAGTGTCCGAACGGACAGTAATGAGTAAAATTCCCGTTCCTGTCCTTATTAGGTTTGCTTCTGGTCTTTATCATTGCAGGGTTGTTAGGATACCTGCACTTGTTCCATTACATGCAAAAATCTGATTTTTATGATTGTTTCAATTTGCTGATTTAGCAAATAACTGCATATTGTCTTTAGAAGTGGCCCCAATTTTGCCCCATACATATTCTATGACTATTGGACCATCAATTCTAGTTGACTCTTTTCTGAAATGATTGTCCCTGGCCTCACTTGACATTATTGGGCCCAAGCCCACTGCATAACTGCAAAACTGCATAACTGCAGCACCTTTAATTTACTTACTTGCAGTGATGACAATCTGTAGCATGTTCAATATAAAGAGTTGAACTGACATTTAAACAGCGCTTTTAATGTCAAACTACAGAAGCCAGTGTCAGTAAGCTGTCCTAAGAGTACAGGCATATGTAGCGATCATAGGGTTTTGTTTGAAGGTGTAATCCCGGCAAATCATACAACCTTTTTTTTCCTCCTTCCTCATTTTTTTACCAGTTTATATTATAGGTTTTTAACTTAAAGGTCCACTGGAGGATTTGATGTCTCACCAAAATCAAAAAAACCATAAAAAAATCAGATTGTTTGCACGTCTGTAAAAAGTATAGGTTCCTACAACCTAACAATGATAGACCAGAAACAACACGTCATTGAATGGAGATTCGTATCTTTTGAACACTATACCCTACCGTTTTCTTCCTTTTCCGTCAATTTTTAGAATGAAAAAAGCAAACTTTGATAATTCTACAGACTTATCCTTGCACTTTTAAGCTATTTCCATGACAAATTTAAATATTTTGACTTTCTTGTAAATCACTGATATGTGCTTTTAACCACCCAATATTCTGATCCATCTGGCTTCAAATTGCATGATAAGACTCATCACCCAGTTAAAAAAATCGAACACCCCATCAAACAAAACCAAAACATGCAACAATGACAAACATCATGAATATAAATAGCAAAATATTTTGACCTGATTGTATTGCATCAAATCAACATGCAGTGTCTAAGACGACCCAGTATACTATGCAAGTTTAAAGCGGGCAGGATTAAAACATGTTCAATATTGGTATCACATATCTTCATTTCATTTGCTACTTAGAGTTACATTCAACCCTTACGACCCTTTAAATTCAGGTTTGTGACGGGTGCAGAATGATCCATAAGAAGACATAAATGCCGAACTTTCCATGCAAGAAACAATAGATTGTGGAAAGTTAGGCATAAGCATAAACCTGAAATCTTGGTACATAACTTAGCCGAGGATATGTGCCCATGTTTGTTTGCAGAAACTCTACTAGCTAACAAATGTGTTTACAGTAGGATTGCATTGTGATACAGGCATTTCCTAGTATGAGGCATAAAGAAGAAAAACAGTTAGGCACAAAGAAAAAAGACAAAAAATGACATAAAGAAGATTGGCAAATATGAGCTATCACATTCTGAATAGTTTTTTACTGACAATGAAATTAATATTTGTCCTCTTGAATTTTTGCAATTTATTCATTCCAACCAAATTATTAAAATTATTTATAAAATACATTTCTGAACAATTCAAACTCACGGTCCAAAGTACTTTAATAACGGTTGTAATTACACATTCAAACTTTGATAAAATAAAATCGGATCCAAAATTTAAAATTGTTCTTTCTTCATATATCTGTATTTTACAATTAATAATCAACATAAGGAAACATATATACAAATAAGGGGATCATTATAACTGGAAATGATAGCCGTGATGTGAACAAACCCTCATACTTGTCATATCCTAAGGCGAAAAACCTAAAAGAGCACAACTTCCTCCAACCTGTTATGCCATGTACTTTTACTAAAGGTCATTTTCCTGTCTCACAACTGCATAAAATGAGGTGTCAATTTTGATACTATATATCACTTATATAGTGGTAAGATAGCAAGGAAATAGATCATTCCAGGTTATATTATGATCAAGTGATATTAACAGACCTTGAGTTGTATGTTATGTGCTTTTCTTAGAATAATGTTGATGGGGAATTAGGAAAACTCATTTTGCAGCAATGCAGTTGATGCAGTCTTGAGGTGAGGACAGTTTGTCACAACAAAAGCTTTGTGGCAATAACCACCTGTAATGTTTAGATTGTGTTCATTAGAGAAAGCATTAAAGGTGCAACGAGGAGATTTTTGAGGCACCCAAAATATTGTTCCTAATAATTGTAATATAGACTAGACACTCAATAGATTTATTACCTTTTTTTTAAATTTTTTTGTTTTTTAAAATTTTTTTGGCTACAGAAATGCCTTCTTAAGACGAGGAAAACGGTGTTTTGTGATTTGATTTGCTTATATGTCAATATATTAAAAATGGCTGATATTCTATTTGTCCTATACGAAATTAGAAATTCACAATTTTTGTACCAAAGAAACATTGCTCAGCTAATCCTTTCAGATGGGTGATTTTGATGCAAAAATCAGTACATTCAATTTTTAGGGCACCTGATATGTGAAATCTCTCGTTGCACCTTTAAGAGGTTGGGAGGATGGGAGATGCTTGTGGGCTGTATACAACATGCTATATAGGGGTGGTTGTTAGCTGAGCTGTGATTGACAAATTCAACACTGACAGCATCTATTACAACAGACTCATTGGGAATTTTTCAGTTGTCCAAAAAACATACATCACATTGTTAAAGGGCATTTCGTGATCCACCACTCGTCCCTTGACTTACCTAAAAAAGTGAGATTTTTATATATCCGAACCGTTAGCCTCTTAGTAATCAATGTGTGTACCAAATCTTAGTGCAAATTTTGTAAGAAATTCTCTATTTTGTATTTTCTGCCGTAAACGGACAGAAATTACAGTACAGTTGTCTATGGGACCGTGGAAACACTTATTTTGCTCATAACACAAACCACCAGAATCGGGTCAACTCAAATTTCGTGAATAAGGTTTTCATATCTCAAGGATTATCTAGTGAACCATGAATAAAACAGAATGTACTAGAATCATAAATGTACCTTTAAAATAATGCATTCTCTTCTAACAAAAGAAGACGACCTTACATATTTTTCTGGGGATTCCTTAATAATTTTGATAACTCTCTCGCATTTATTTTTTTTTGCATCTGGCTAGAACGGCTGGTACTCATTTTAAGAGAATTACTTAAGGCAATGATTAATAAGCTAATTAACATTAATAAATATGAAGCTTATGGAAAAGGAGGGAGAGCATAGGTGTTTTTGATTGAACCAATCCAGATGCACTTGCAGTGTGCCTATTTTACTGTACAAAACATAATAATCTTAGGGGTAAATACAGTGTTAAATAATTTAAGAACACAGTCATTCATGATCATGCTAAAAATTACCTACGTTTTTTTTTTTTTTTTTTTTAACATTTTTAATATTTTAAGTCAGTGTGTTAAGAATAGGGTTTGTGAGATCACATGACCTTATTGAGTAAATTTTCCAAAACTGTGCATTGTGGGATGGACTCATAACCCCTCTGAGGTACGAGTAGTCATCTTAAGTGTTGCCAATAGGTTGAATGTTAGTTAATACACCTGTCAGTTGTAGGCCGCACTATGCGACCCCCGGAATGGTGCGTCAATTTTGCAATTGAGGCGGATTTACCTATACCACGACGCACCCGTGTCTCAAATATGACGCACATTTGCTTACAATGACGGTTAACTTCACATACTTTGTTTGTGACGCACCATTTCTTATAATGACGAACCATTTAACTGTCCCTAATGATCACTTCTGTCATGACGAACTGCATAACTGAGTGAAATTGTCCGATATCCGGCGGCGCGGCAGAGTTTGGCCAGCCGCTCACCGTCGTTTCTAGTTTGTGCTGCTTAATTGAAGCATCGATCGCTGTACGTATTTCCGTATCCTCTCGTGACCAATAAATAATGAAAAAGAAACTACTTTTGCGATTCACGGGGATCTTCCCCTATGTGCTTATGTGTTTGTTTGTTGGTTGGAAACAGCTTGTGGAGTGTTCCCCTTGTTATATTTTCTTCCTTAATAGAAGAAGTTATCATAGCTCGGCGAAATCTTTAAAAATTACTAAATTACTTCCCCTCCCTTTGGTAAAGGGCCGCAAGTCTCATCTCATCACCCACAATCAGCTTTCTACCATCAAAGACTCACAATTTTACTTCGGAGAGGGGCCGGTTCATTCCTGTAGCTTGGCACCCATGTTGTCATCTCTGCCGGCTTAATCTACTTCTACTCCCAGAAAAGTTAATCATTTCACCTTTCAAACTTTTAATTTGCACGGTTATTGAAAAGTTTCTGACTGCCAAGAAGCGTGAGCAAAATTAGTTTGGGTATTCAACTTACCAATTGGTCCGCCCCTCCCCTCAAAGCCAAGCCGCCGGCTTCTGCTGCCCAAAACTTTCCACTCACGTGCCGGTGTGTTATGCTGCGTGGGGATTTCCCATGTTTATATCCCGGTTTATGATGTATGGATAATTTACTGTATGTTTTTCTTTTTCTTATATCATCTCCGCACCCGTCAGGTATAAAACTTACATTTATATAGCAAGTACATGTATGTATCCATCCTATCCCTCGTATAGGCCTATAATTTAATTGGCTTTCTACCACTAATATTTATGACCCTTTGCTGAGATCAAATGAGGTGGTTTTGACGTCGTCATTGGTGTTTTCTCTGCATTATAAATTCACTCATCTAGCTTTCATCCATAAATACAAATTACAGAAGGACTTAACAACATTGTGTCTTCCAAATCTCAGGTATGTTGAACTACCCGTGTTGGGAACAATCACAGAAATGTTCAGAAAATGATTTTTGATTAAAACCACTTTATTACCCCTAATGATTGATTTGGCGTAATAGAGAATGGGCCAGCGGTTTTCCCACCCGAGCAGAATTCGTCATCAATAATATTTACTCGATTTACCATTTTTTATTTGGGAATTTTACAACATTGACATTGGGCCATACTGTGTAGGCCTATACGATTGCAACAAATATTGACAACTGGTATGGATAACAGCGAATAGGAGGCAGGCTTAGGCCACGAACGCACTTGATTTCGCATCGGGATGCTGCATTTGTTTATCGTGGTAATTTTTATTTTGGCCCATGGAGGAGGGGCTTTTGAGTGCGTGACGGCAGTGTGGAGCGAGTTTGTAATTTGAAATACTTTTTAATTGTTTTTTTTTTTTCATATTTATTTTTTTTGCCCCTGCCTGTTAGTATTGATCGAATCGTTGGGAAAGATGAAGTGAGGAGAAAGGGGATGATAAGGAGAATCTATGGAGATAGAGAGATGGAGGGTGGGTAATAGAGAGAGAGGGTAAATCAAGTGGTAAGGAGAAGGGCGTTAACGGCACAAAAACAGCGCATTAATTTGGCGTATAGAAGGTGAGGGGGGCGGTAGAGGCGACGGTGAGAATCGGAGTCTGAGGGACAAGAACGGGATGAGTAGGGGGGGAACTCGGCATGGGAGGGAAGGAAAGGAAGGGGTAGGAGAGAGTGAGCATAGTTACTGGTATCATTTGCCATTGTCAGGGGTCGGAAAAAAAAATGCAGGATATGGGTGGGTGTTAGGTTAAGGGGGTAGAGGATATGGATGAGAGAGAGGGGGGTTGGGGCGGTAAAAGGCGGGATGTGAGATAGGTGTTGGGTGAGGGGATGTGTGATATGGATACGGGGAGCGGAAAGAGATTACGGAGGGGTGGCGAAGAGTTTGCATGAAAGAAGGAAAAAAAGATATAACTTGAGGCAGGTGGAGTGCAGGGCGTGCGAGACGTGAAGAGGGTGATATATAGGAAAGGTATGAGGGAAGTTGGGGCGAGTAAAGAAGAATGGAGTCAGATTAGTGGGGATAAATGATCTTACGGCGGTTGGGAGGAGGAAAAAAATAGAGCTGAGGAAGGAAAGACAGAGGATGGCGGATAGGGATACTAGGCCATTTTGTTTAAAATGAGTCCCAAATAAAATATAAATGGTACTGAATTGTGTTCATGATTTTTTTAGTGAGCGCGGTTTGCGATTTTCTCATTTTTGCGCACTCATGACTAGCACTATTTTTAGCATTATAAGTCATGGTACTGTTTTATTTATGTTTGTTGTTTGAATAAACATTGACGTCTGTCTCCATTGCTTTGAACCAAAACATTTAGAAAATGCATGCATTTCGACATCGCTTCGCTGGCAAGCTGGAAGACGGCGTTGTACATGTTACAATCCCCATTGTTCTCAATCGCATTCCCCACCTTTACAAGTAAATTCTTCGATGTTCAACCCGGTCGGTAAGAGCGCGGCGGTGAAACCTTCCTGACATCATAAACTATTTTCACAAAACAGTATTTTTTTGGCTTATACGGCATTATTAAATTCACTAAAACATTACATTTCCAATGATATGCGTTGTTGGGATTGTTGTACTATAAAATCCGGTAATTCATTTCGGCCTGTCCCGTCGTATGTTGGTGGCAGATTTCAACTTCACCCCCAGCGCCCTTCACGCTGTCGACGCTTTCTTTGGCCCACCGCCTTTTTTTATGCATGTCAAGATTTTAACGTTCACTCTGCATATTGATTACAGAGCCCATGTTTATCAGAATTAGGGTTTTCCCCAATGATAATGACCGTTCCAACACCATTTAAGAAAAGGGGGGGGTGGGGTAATGAAATCCCTGTGAATTACTTTTTCTTTATTGTGAATTTGTCTTGTTTTGTTTTTGTATTATCGCCAAAATAATTTAACACAAGGAAAGGGTTTTTTTGGCTAACATTAATATTATTTTAAAGTAAGAAAAAATAATGTACAAATAGCTAATTATTGTTTGGAAACCGGCCCCGAAGTAAACTGATGTAGTCCTTTCTTGATTTTAAAAGCCTTGTTGATGATGCGTAGCAAGACTTGAGAGCTACTTTGATTAAAAGGGACCGGAGGGGGTGCAATTTGTACATTTCCGCCGATGTTATGATCATGGAAGAAATCAATGAACAAGCCTGAGAAGATCTGTTTGTTTCCCCGATTTGTTGCGGTAGTTATTACTATTTTACGATTGTTGTGATGAGGATTTCAAGAAACACGGGTAGAAGTTCACTTGTATGCGCTCTCCTAATGTCATGACTCCCTTATGACGTAATTAAATCATGGGAATCTCCCCTTCCGCATGACTAGTATATGTTAAATTAACAAACTTTTAAACCCGACACAACATTTCCACTACAAAACCCTATTCGCTCTTTTTCACATTCTGATTGACAGAATAAAAACTCGACACATACGTGTTTTAAAAAACATCCCGGTAGATGGAGAAATGAATGTGATTTCCATCTCGCATAAAATCCCCCGTAAAAAAATCCTGATATTGGCAAAATCATTTTGTAATGTCCTGTAGCTATTTACAACACGCCCGCACACGTAACCAGGTGCTGGTGCTGTCATGTACAACATGTAACTCATTATTATTAATCACTGAAGACCCGGACTGAAGTCACGTGTGATATTTAAACAATTGTCAGTTCTAAAAGTACTTTACCGAAAGATGGTATTAGCGTTTTTAGTCTTTATGCTAGCACATTCAATTTCATTCCATAGTCAATCGAAGACTTAATTTAATTCGACCTCTTGAGCATAACTATTGTGATTGGCGCAATTTGAACAATTTTTTGTGACTTAATAGAAATTACTTAAAATTAGAATTTGTAGGGTTTAACGACTTGTGTGTGTTGATTCGTGGCCTGGCGTCCCGTGGACGTATTCCGCATGCTGCAGCTTCTAATTACTCTTACATTTATTCGTTATTTGGTCCTAAAAATTGTGATATACTAAATAAGTGTCTTACTGAGAAATAAAGTTGGTATTGAAAAGAAAGGAAAATTATCGCGTGTTCATATTATTTTTTAAATTTTGTTCAAGTAAACCTTAAGTATTATAATAAAACAAGCATATAAAAAATCGTGGGCCTCCACTGGCTATCCTTGGACTTCCCATGCGTCAAGGAAAGTGTGACAGAGGTTCAAATCTCCACAAAAGTATTTTTTTCTTCCTTCTTACCTTCATTGTATTAAATTAATAAATCCGCATTTTAAACCTGTATTAAACGTCTTCTAAAATTATTTATTTTCCAAAAATTTGCTCTATTTCAAACTGTTTTTACTTTGAGATTGGGGTGTACTGTATTTCGCCCGTGTACACTCCAAAAGAGAGCTCGAGATACCACTATATTATAAATACAGAGTTTCGTATATAACCTTTGATAAAATCGATGGTTGGTTGGCATATCCATTATATGAACTCGTGAAAGGATTAATAAAAAATATTAGGGAGCTAATAAAAATATTAGCAGTTGTTATAATCGCCCGTGATCGTTACAGCATGCCAGGATTTTCAGCTTTGCACTTGTCGTATAGTCGGCAACAATACAGCTCTTTTAAAATGGTATAACGGAAAGGCACTCAGTGAAAGGTTATAAAAATAATAGAGTAGTTTATTCTCCCCTGCATCGGCTACAGCAGACCAGGAAATTTCGTCATTTTTTCCACTTGTCATAGTCGGCAACAATATGGCCTTTCAAAATGGTATCACGGAACGGCCTCGTAGGCCCATTTCTTGCATACTGTGGTTTTAATTAAAGCTGTAAAACAACCGACATCTAGAAGGTAACCAAATAAAGGGAGCGAAATGGATTAGGAGAGATTATCGGTTTTTGAGATTATCACGCCAGTAACGCAATAAGAACGCGTTAGTATGGGATAGTCCTGGTAAAATTTGTGCGTTGGAGACGTGAGTTTCTAGAATCACTAACGAGAAACTAAACACAAACTCACTCACACGCGTTAGTTTGCGTGAGCTATGAGTAAATCTATCCTGATTCGCTGAGTATTTTCAGCATAGGTCACCAAACAAGTTTTACGAACAAGACAACAATAAAAAACTCAATTCTACCGTGGAAAACGTGGGGCAGGATCCGAATTTGATACATTGCTGTGCATTGTAAGAATCCGGACTGAGTATGGCCTATATCTGATATCATACAAAAACGTTCGTATTGAAGGGAGACGGGCATTTACCGGGACATTTACTCACCTATTTTCTCAATGTTGTGACGAACCAAATGCTTCAATGACGGTACCCTGCGTCAGAATTTTGTGGTAATGACCCACCCATGACGCACCCTTTCCCGGGGTCGCCTAGTGCCCATACAACTGACAGTGTATAAGGCCAAACGCATATATTTTTAGATGTTAACGCATTTCTCACACCTTACAAAATCAATCAATTTCCCACTTTTGTAATATTAGCATTATTTGTGGTTATATGCACAGAATGTTCTTATTAGTTACAATCATTAACCTGGATTCCTGCCAGTCCCATTTCTGGGTCTGGTTTCCATTATCCTTCATCAAGAGAGATCCCAGTCATTACAATTCGAACGTATATGAGCCATGATTTTAACTTGATGTGTGGTGATAATACACTTCATAAGATTGAATCTGTGATCTTGGGACATAAACTCTTGTCTCAAACTCAACACTTTGGATGTATGGGGAAACAAACAGAATGTGTAATTTCAACTTTTAATGCAGCATTTCCTAGTAAGATTCTGATAAATTCTAACAATTGGTTGTATTATTGTGGTGAAACAAGCAGAAAAAATGCTTCAAAAGTATCACTTGAAAAAGGTTCAGGTGTGGCACATGTCCTATAGTTGAATGAGGGTACTGGCACAGTTAGGTGACTTTTTTCACAAAATATGAAATTTCTTTCTTCAATTTGCTCGAAATTATAGTCTATGAGGGCAACTAGCCATTGGAAGGAATAGAGATATCTTTTACACATAAAAATAACAGAACCAACAAAAAGGACATTAAATTCATCCAGGTAATTGTGGCCACTTTAAGTTTGCCGTAACTTTAATCAACAAAATATGTTTATTCCATGAATATCATAGACTCATACGCATTGATATTAAAATCACAAAGGTCATCAGAAAACCAATTGACACAGTGTTTTTTTGCCTGCTGTCGGAAGCAAGTCCGACGT
>JAMKCH010011444.1:0-39179 GCA_023653785.1 Ophioderma brevispina
ACTCTTTTCGGTTTTAGTGGCAAAGGCATAACGAGAATGGCGAAAGAACATGCATGGCAGAATGAGCAAATCGCGGCAAGATGAACAGAAAAACAAAATGGGCAAATGAGTCAGATTGAGCAGCGCAGCATAAGGGACAGAATGGCCAGAAAAGCTAAATTGGCAGGCAGAAAGGGCAGCATATGGGCATTGATCCCCCCGGGGTGTATATCTATATCTTTTTTGATGATAGAAGGGGGTAGTCAATACTATCACCTCCCCAATGTCAACGCCCGTTTGACCAAAATAGAATAATCCTCATATTTTAATTTAAACTAATAGGTTTAACGCTTTGCGAGCCTTTGGGTTTCCTAACTTAACAATTACAAATTTAAGATTTTATTTTCTAAATGGTGAAAATTTTTTTTTTGCGCGTTTTTGGGTTTTTTGGCGCACAGATGTACAGCAATCAGTAAAACCCTAATGTTCATTAATAAATTTTCATGAACCCCATCCCCGCCCAGATTGTTAAAGGAATTTACGCCACTGAAGGGCAGTGTTTTTAAGGTCCGTTTATACTTCATGCCATTTGTCAGTGCAGTATTGCAATGGCAGTCTACCAAAATCTTACTGTAATCACTCGCAGTGTGCATCAACGCATGCAAGTATGCAACAATTAAGTTAAATTTTTGATCTGCAGTAACCTGGGTGACCTGGCATTAAATCCGATTCGATTAGTAGTTGCAAGCGGAAGTGGATGGAACATTGCAGTAAGGTCCGTTCATTGCTTCCACTGCATGTAGATGCAGCGTTGCAAAAAATTGCCTTGAATACTGCAATGCAGTACTACAACAAAGTTAAATTCGTTTTTACTTGCATGCCGTGGGGTGCCTGTTTCTAAGAACTATTTTATGATCTGCAAATCGCCACTTTATTACTTTTCACTAAACAAGCCAAGTTTTTGATACCCCTTTCATCATCAAATAGAGATTTTGATATCACAAGAAAACTCACCTGCCGAAATATTCACATCTTACTGGTAAAGTTGGTCAACCACCGTTAAATATATTCCTGTCATGTATGGGCAATTTCAGGCCGTGGTTTCAGTGCACATGTTTTTCTTGTAACATAACAATGAACAGACTCCAAGCAATGCATTTCGAACTTCAGAATTTTAATATTTAGTCGATGATCCTTGAAATTTAGAAAAAGTACATGTTCAATTTTGACCAATCGGGGTCACCGACCTTTTATATCTATGCCATTTAAGACGTTCTTTATAAACTCTAGGGGTGTTAGGTCCATTTTTACCCTTTCTGCATTGGCAGTGCAATGCAGGACTGACGAATGTCACGGTAATGTAGTTGCGGGAATCGAGTTTTCCATGCAATAAATTAAACTGGCCATTGCGTTGCTAGTGCATGGTAAGAGGTGGGTTGTCTGTACGATTTTACTGCACTCTGTTTGCAGTGAAGTATGAATGGACCTTTACACCTACTTATCACTTATCTTTCTCAGCAACAACAAAACTTGCATTTACTTCCATCGACTTTCAATTTCTTCAGTACATCCAACTGCTCTGCGTCCAGAGATTTTCCCTTTCTTTTTAAATTGAACACGTGTCTTTTCTTATCTCTGTGTTACATAACCCCAAAGACCCTCATTACAGAGCTTCTCTAAGAACACATTAGCATTATCTCTGTGTTCTCGGCCCATGCCATTTTTTTTGGGGTGGATGAGTAAAGAGTCTGCCTTGGACTGCCGCCTCGGTGAGAATCTTACCGTTACATACCCGTCTTTGATCATTCAAAATGATTTCGGTTTTTTTCAACGTGGCCTCTTGTTCATCAAAGCCAAGAATTCTTTTCTGTCGACCTCCACTCATTTTGTGTACTGAAACTCATATTTCAACGCCGGAGGCATGAGACTATTCTTTTTGTTTATTAGATGTCCATAATCATTGCACCTTTCTCGCAAGTGGATTCATCTATCTCGAACTCCAATTGTCGGTGTTGAACTTATCATCTTCGGCGACCCCGATAGCCCGCTTCAGAGCAAACGATGCTCAACATATGCGCGCAATCTGACCCACGGCTTTGAATATGGCTCCTCGACTTGTTCGTCGTCGCACATTTCGTTACGCAGTTCCACATACTTGTCATGTCAGATGCGAACACTTGGCGTCGTTCATTACTGAAGGCGTAGATGGCAGCTGGAACATCTTCAGACTTCTCATTGCTCCTTATCAGAATATCATAGGCGCGACGAAGGGATGCATGTTGTTAATGTTGGGTGGATTTATAGTTTGCCTACAATGAATGACAGTAGAACAATGTCTCAATTTCCAGTTTTACAATTTCATAAGTACGTTTAAATTAATTCTTATCCTATGCAAAGGGTAATCGGGAATAATCCTGACACATAGGCCTATAAACATCATACAAGGCTTGACACTATATTTTGTAACATTTTCAGTATGTGCATGTGTGTGGCAAGCTAGATATAAGTAAAGACAAGATTTCTTTCCTCGGCAATCCAATGCCCAATAAGTCAACAAACACTGTTTTATACACCGATACATCTCGATTGTATTATTAAATATTGTGATTCCTTACGATTAAAGAGAGCGTTTTTTTGTTTCCAGTAAAAATAAGTTTAAAACAATAACATAAATGGTCTCAAAATGCCCTCTCGCTCGAAAACTGAGCTTCTTTCGAAAACTATCATAAGGATTTCATAGATTTCGAACAGCAAAAATCGTAGAAACATGGGTTACCATAGACCTCCCGAAAGCTAACTAAAGCGATTTGGGAGTTTTTTCCTGTCCAAGTACACCCGAGTGCTTAACACATCAAAAATTCAGAAGTCTCTAATTTTGATCGTAAACTGAGTGCAGTTCTTCAGTGAAGATCTGATCAAAAATTAGCTGCGATTTTGACTTACCCTTATCGTGTTTTTATTGTTGCGGGGATGTCCAGTTCATGGACTTAAAAGACACGCAGGTTTTTTTTTTCTCACCTATAAATTGAAGGAAAAAAAAAAACAGAAATATGACCCTATTAAGTTTTGATTAAACATAACTAGCGCTGATAAAATTTTGAAATTAATGCAAATAGCGCCATAGCGAGCGCCCTCCTTTGTAATTTTGTTACCGATAATATTGCTAATAATTATAATTACCGCTACAAGCGCAATCCTTGTAAACTCGTTTCGGCATTAGTGCGATTTACGCATCTTAAGGCTTTATAGCAGTGCCGTACTTATATCATACTGAAAATGTTAAAAAAACCAAATAGCAATCGTGCTAAATGAGCATTATCGTCGCTGGCGTCGCTATAAACCGGGCTGCCATTTGGCATAGAAGAATACTGAGCCAACCATGTCTACTGAATTTAGCAGATAGTATAAAGCATTGCAAAGAAAAGGCTTAAATTTCCTGTCAAAACCTATAAAACTTCTGGGATAAAGTATCCCGTGCTATCGCGGGCGACTGGGCTGGTACTCACACGACCCACACCCACTGAACCAAACAAGTTTAAAAAACTAATCGCTATCTCCTCAACGTTGGTTAAAACAGCCGAAGCAAGAAAGTCAACACTAAACGTGGGGGGGCTTAAACCATATGTGAAAACTTGTTGGACTAGGGTCTTTGTACAAGAGCACACATGCAATAGGCAAACAACCTTGCTTTAGAGTCTTTCCACCTTTCCGGTAAGCATTCCAAATTTCTTTCTGGGACTTTCTAAATCTAAAGAACGACATGCCTATGATTGTAGAATAAAGTATGGTCACCCATTAAATTGGGATCGAATGATGATACTACGGGAGCTAACACCTTTTGCTAAGGGGTGGCCAAGGATGAACTTTTTTTACAAATATTTTGTAAAACTGCATATTCAATTGCCATTTTGGCTCCTGAAATAAACCAGGCAAGCTTTTTCACTCAAGATAACTTTTTAGGTTGGTTCTGTGGAGTTTAAGTTTTGCACATGGACGTCTATGGGGCTTTGCTGCTACCTTTTGGAAAAAAAAAAACAAAAAAACTAAAAAATGATCTTCATCCTGGATTTTGGTAGAAACTCACCAATAGGTGCTTTATAGGTTTAGGCAAATGATTGTCAAAAAATAGCCCAAATTTCTCTCAATGCAGAAATTACACTTTTCCAAAACTCTCTTCAATGCAGGCAAGGCAGACTGACCACGAAACAACCAAAACAAGCACCACTTAGACCCTGGAGCTAGCGCACATTTGTAACACAGTTCAAGTTACAAAAGGTTTGAGTGATTAAATATGTGACATACTGACAGGAACCCCTGAAACGGGGTTCAGTGCCGCTAGTGGTGCCTTAAGGAGAGGGGGCCAAACAAAGTTTGTACAGGCGGTTCAGGAATTGCTAATTGATCCAATCAGGTTGAAAAGCACCACCATGGATATGTCACATAAGGATTCAGAAAAAGGTATAGTTTGTAATCTGTACAGCCTTAAGTAAGGAGTTTGGCCTAAAAACAGCAAAAATCAATAATAAGGAGTCAATTTCGTGTACAGGGGTCACAATTTAAAGTTGCTCCGATTTGAATAAAATATGTGCAAATTATGTGCAACGAGTTCATAGAGATTAAATAAGGAATAGTTTGATGTCTTAAATGTAGTTTGATGTAGGGCGGCACAGAAGGTCAACGGCCATTGCATCAATGAGAGGCTTGATCTTGTTCCCCCCTACTTTTTAAGCCAAGCATTTGAGACACTAAAAACTATTCCAGTATTTTAATCTTACGAGCTCCACCAATAAGTTGCACTACCATTTGTTTCAAATCGGAGCCATTTTAAAATTTGCACCCCCTGTCCACTGAAATTGACCATTTATTGATGTTTTGACTGTTTGAGCAATAACTCTGAATCTTTAGGCTGTACATATTACCAAACTATACCTTTCTGAATCTTATGGTTAGGACAATAACATGTGTGCTTTTCAATATGATTGCGATCAATTTACAAATTTGACCCCTGCTACAATTTTGTTTGGCCCCCTCTCCTTAAGGCACCTTGCGGACACACTTTAAGGAATCCCGTTTCAGGGGCGGGTTCCTGCCAGACTGTACATTTAATCACTCAAAACCTTTCGTACTGAGATGCTGTTACACAGTGTGCTAGAAATCCTGGGTTAATAGTTTGTGAGCTACAAATGTGAGGAGTTTTTGTTGTAGGTCAAGCCTTTTGCAACCAGTTACATAACATGCTAATACCTGTGAATGGTATTGGGGTGTTTTCATACCAGCATGTGCATGTGTAGTTACTAATATAAACATATGTGACCCACTTTACAAACCCAAGAACATGTCACAGTAATTCTTATCCTATGCAAAGGGTAATCGGGAATAATCCTGGGACACATGGCCTATAAAACCATCATAAAGGCTTGACACTATATTTTGGAACATTTTCAGATGCAGTGTGTGGCAAGCTAGAATAAGTAAAAAAATCGGATTTCTTTCTCCATGAAGGCCAAGATGCAACAATAAGTCAACAAACACTGTTATCACCGATACACTTCGATGTATTTATAACTTTGTGATTCCTTAACGATTAAAGAGAGCGTTTTCCAGTAAAAATAAGTTTAAAAAACATAAACATAACTGGTCTCAAAATGCCCTCTCGCTCCGAAAAAACGAGATGGTTTCTTTCGAAAACATATCAGAAGGATTTCAATAGAAATTCGAAAGCAAACATGTAGAAAACCATGGGTTTACCATAGACCTACCGTAAAAGCTAACTCTATAAAGACAGATTTGGAGGTTTTTTTCCTGTCCATTAGGCACACCGAGTGCTTACAACACAATCAAAAAAATTGTCAGAATGTCTCTATTTATCTGTAAACTGGAGTGCAGTTATTCAAAGTGAGATCGATCAAAAATTAGCTGCAATTTTGAACTTTACATTATCCGTGTTTCTTAGTTGTTGCGGATGTCCAGTTAGGGACTTAAAAGACACGCAGTTTTTTTTTTCAACATAAATTGAATGGAAAAAAAGAAAAACAGAAGAAGAAAGATGACCTAGTAAGTTTTGATAAAATAAATCTACGCGATTGATAAAATTTGAAATTAATGCAAAATAGCGCAAATAAGCGATCCTCCTTTGTAATTTGTACCGATAATATGCTAATAATTAAATGACCGCTAAAGCGCAAACTTTGTAAAATAGTTCGGCATTAGTGGCGATTTAACCGCATTTAAAGCTTTATAGCAGTGCCGTGACTTAATATAATGAAAATGTTAAACCAAATAGCAATCGTGCTAATGAGCATTTATCGTCGCTGGCGTCGCTATAGCCGGCTGCCATTGGCCATAGAAGAATTCTGAGCCAACATGTCTTAATGATTTTAGCAGATAGTATAAAGCATTGCAAAGAACAAGAAGGCTTAAATTTACCTGAAACCATATAAACTCTGGGATAACGGTCCCGTGCTCTATCGAATGGCGACTGGGCTGGTACTTTCACACGAAACCACCACGTGAACCAAACAAAGTAGTTAAAAACTAATATTCCTCAAAGATTTGTAAAACAGCACGAGCAAAGAAAGTCACAACTAAACGTGGGGCTTAAACCCTATGTGACAAATTTGGACAGGGGTCTTTGGACAAGAGCCACATGCAATAGGGCAAACAACCTTGCTTTAGAGGTCTTCCCCCTTTCGGTGTAAAGTCCATCCAAATTTCTGGAGATTTACTAAATCTAAAGAACGGACATGAATATTGGATAGTAGATAAAAGTAGGGTCACACAATAATTGATCTGAATGAGGACTTACTACGGGAGACTACACCTTTTGCGAGGGTGCCAAGTATGAACTTTTTTACAAATATTTTGATAAAACGAGCTATTCTATGGCCATTTTGGTCCTGAAAAATGACTCAGGGCAAAGACTTTTTCACTCAAAGTAAATTTTTAGGTTGGTTCTGTGAAGTTAAAGTTTTGTACACCTAATTTTTTTCCAACCCTTAAAAAAAAAAAAAAAAAAAAAAAAACATGTGAAATCTTCATCCTGATTTGCTAGAAACTCACCAATAGGTGCTTTATGTTTAGGGCCAAATGATTGTTCAAAAACTCAGAAAAATTATTCTCAATGGCAGGAAAATACACTTTTTCCAAAACTCCTCTCAATGGAGGCAAGGGCAAGCACAGAAACCAAAACAAGACAACAAAGCACCTGGAGCGTAGCGACATTTGTAACACATCTCAAGTACAGATGGTTTGAGTGATTAAATATGTTGACCATACGGACAGGAACCAACTGAACGCGGATTCTTACGTGCCGCAAGTGGACTCAGTCCATAAACCCCCCCTGAGCCCCCGCCTGTTCCTCCAACATATTCCTCCCTCCCTCTCCCTATTCCCAACGCCTCGTCTCCGTGTTCACATAGCTGAAGGAGAGGGGCCAAAAACAAAGTTTGTACAGGGGTAATTTGGTAAATTGTCCAATATGTGAAAAAGAACACCATGTATATGTCAACCATAGGATTCAGAAAAGGTATAGTTTGTAATAGGTACAGCCTAAAGTTCAGAGTTATAGGCTCAAAACAGCAACAATCAATAATAAGGGTCAATTTCAGTTGTTACAGGGTGTAAAATTTAAAGTGCTCCGATTTGAATAAAATTATTTGGGTGTGACACAAATTATTGGTGAGTCATAGGATTAAAATAAGGAATAGTGTGGACTGTCTTAAATGCTTAGTTTCCGATGTAGGGGGCAAAGAAGGTCAACGTCCATTGCATTCATGGGGCTTGATCTTGTTACCACCCTACTTTCTTACGCAAGCATTTGAGACACTCAAAACTATTCCGTAATTTTATCCTATGAGTTCCACAAATTAATTTGCACAATTTTTATTCAAAATCGGAGAGCAATTTTAAAATTTGACGCCCTGTCTGTACAAACTGAAATTGACACTTTTTATTGATTTTTGCTTGTTTTTTTTTAGCCTATAACTCTTGAAACGTTAGGCTTTATTGTGTACATATTACAAAATATACCTTTTCTGCATCCTTATGTTTAGACACTAACAGGGTGTGCTTTTAGCAATATGATTGGATCAATTTACAAATTGACCCCCACGTAAAATTTTGTTTTGGCCCCCTCTTTCCCTTTAAGCACCACTTGCGGCACTTAAAATCACGTTTCAAGGGTTTCATGTAAGTCTGTCACATATTTAATCATCTCCAACCGTCTTTGTAATTGAGATGTGTACAACATGTGTGATAGCGCCTGGGTTTAACTAGTTTGTGAGTAAAAAATTGAAGGAGTTTATTGTTGTAAGGGTCAAGCTTTGCAACCAGTACATAACTTGTTAATATCGGTGAATGGTATTGGGGTGTTTCATACCAGCATGTGCATGGTAGTGTACTAATATAAACATATGTGACCCACTTTTAACCAACCCAAGAAATGTCACAGTGACAAAAACACCCCTTTTTGCAATGAAGTAGGTATGTTGTGAATACCAGTTATCACATAGATTCAATCAGTAAGTCAAGCCCGATTTGTTATGCCTTGCTATTCAGATTCACCCAACCAAAATGGGCAGACAACTGTCTACATAAGCACAGTTAACTGTTAGGGATTCCAGGCTTTTGTCCTTATGTAAAGCACACGTAACTGTTAGCATTCAAGTCTTTTGTCTACTTCAGGTAGGCATTCAGTTACCTATGAAGTAATCGGGAACCGATCGATGACAGCTGAAAGGTTGGTGGTGAGTGGGGCGTTAAAGTAGAGGAACAAACACATTTAAGAAATCATCAATTTAATTCAAAAATAAGCTAACGCCAATGTCATTCCCACTCAAATATGTTGTTACAGCATATCTTCCCTCTAAACATTCTTAAAACGATCGAAAAAAAAAAGATTGTACAGGTTGGTAGCTATCGCGTGACGATAACTGGATAAGTCATCCTCACAAATGAGCTGTTTTTCGAGCACCTTCCAACGCCCCATTGGAAAACGCATGGTAAATAAACAAGACACGCGATTTGGCACCACTTTGATTGAGTGTTAGATTTATTAGTTGACTAACGGTGACTGACCGAAGCGTAACTGTGTAAAAATCGCGAGCGTTGTGACGGTTACAGGGCCTTCAGAGTATGAGTTTTTGGAAACGTTCTGATGACAAAGCGACAGCTGGGTGTTTGGTTGATTGTGAATCAGATGGGTGGTTCCTGAGATATGGATTTGTTGAAAAATTCGCGATTTTTTTTCTCACAACGAAAATATTTCCAGAAAAGGGAAAATCAACAAGATATGATATGCTAGATGACATATTGATCAACTTAATTTATGTAATTTTTTTACAAAGCAATTTGATCACTAACAGCGCTCGGAAAAAAAGACGACTTAATAGAGGTTAATGCGTAAAGTGCCAACCAAAAAGAAACAGCTTGTCCGCCAAACTTGATGTTTGAAATGGCAACACTATTGCGGCGTGTGGCGCTCACGTGGCCACGCGTGGCGGCGCTGTGTTTGACAGTTGTGATGTAAGATCGCAAATATATAGTTTGTATCTCAGTGAATAGTTGAAGTCAGTATGTAAAACATGCCTATATGACATAAATCATCCGATTGTGCCGCTATTGTGGGGAAGAAAGGCCGCTTCGTAGCGAAGGGGGTATGGGCTTCGCATTTGTAGGATGGAAGCATTATAAAACCAAAAAGTGCATTCCATATAAATCTGCCGAAATTTACAACTTGTTGATTAGACCTTCTGTTTTGCCCTTATAGCAGGTCCCTCATTGCTTCTTGAGGAATGCTTATTAAGTCATTAGCGGGACGGGCATGACATTATTTACACAGGAGAAATGAGGAGTTCAACTTTTTTTCGGCGAGAAAGGTCTCATTCATCCTCGCTTCCGAAAATGAAAAGTTGAAAGTCATTGTTCTACTCGCTTCTGATGACAAAAATTTTCTGTTCGGCACTCTCCGCTCGCATTCACCGGTCTTCATCCATTCCCCCTGGCGCAAAATGACCCTGCCCTTAATTAATTTTCACGGGGGGGGGGGGGTCGGTCACTCCAACATGAAATTCATAGGGGTTTAAGGCTAGCGTTCAAACCCCAGAGGTTCGGTAACTGGAAAAAATAGAGGTCTTTGGGGCGGTCACTCCAACTGAAATTCATAGGGGTGTAAGGCTAGCGATTTCAAACGCCGAGGCATTCAGGGTAACATGGAAGGAAAAAATAGAGGGTCTTTGGGGGGTCAATCCCATGGATAAATTTATTAGGGGTGGGAAGGCTAGCGATTTTCAAACCAGAGCATGGGGTTAACATGGAAAACAATAGAGGTCTTTTGGGGGGGGGGGAGGGGAGGGCGGGGGTCCTCCAACATGGAAATCCTAGGAGGTAGGCTAGCGATTTCAAACCGGAGGCATTCGGTAACATAGAAACATAGAGGTCTTTGGGGGGGCGTCACTGCATAAACATGAAATCCAAAGGGGTGTAAGGCTAGGGTTTTCAAACCCAGAGGCATCCGGTAACATGGAACAATAGAGGTCTTTGGGTGAGACGAGACAGCCAAAATTGCCCATTAAAATAGGTGTTATTGACGAAAATATGCTAATTATAAAAAAAAGTCGCAATTTCAAAATTTTAAAAAAAAAAAAAAAAAAAAAAAAAAAAAAAAAATTCTCCCCAAAAAAAATAGGGGCCTTTGGGTGAGTGAGGTGGCACACTTAAAAATGTGGCATCTTTGGGGGACACTGATGCTGAAAATGGGGGTCTAAACAGCCTATATGCAATTTTCTGCAGTTTGATAAACAATTAATGTAAAATAGGTCATGAAATAAATTTCAAACTCATTATGTACAAGTTGTGTTTGTACAGGTTGAAGAAGAAACGCATGAAAATTACAGCTTGATAGCCTGTTAAACTTCACTACCAAAATGCAAAAATTTAATAAAAAATCTCAAAATAGCCTCATTTTTTGCAACGATATTGCAAATTAGGCTTATGTAAAATTTCATACAACTCACCTCTTCATAGTTGTGTTGGTTAAAGGTTTTGAAGGGGAAACCATAAAAAATTTCAGACTGATAGCATTGTAAACTTCTCACAAACTGCAAGAAAATAACAAAACTCTAAAATTGTTCACCATTTTTGGTTTTAAACATAATTATGTTAGTAGGCCAATTAAGAGAATTAATTATGCTCATTTGTGTTATAATTATGTTTGTTTATGCTATAGAATTCATTCCTGAAATTTTAAGATTGTTTGCATTGTGATTAAAAAAAAATGAAATTTTGCTCATTTTTGGTCACAAATATGCTAATTTGTGTAAAGTTAGTAAGGCTATCGATAGACTCTGGTGGTCTGACAAAATTCGGGATATGAGTGGATAAGATGAAAAATCACTGCAAGTTGCAGAATGATAGTGTGTAAGGTTTTTCTTAAAGTACATCTATTTAAGAAATGGTTATTTTTCTTTTAATTGACAACATTAAAAAATTTAAAACATGTTTCCTAAAAAAATTATTCAAATTAGCTGGTAAATGGAGAGATAACTACTTGTAATGTTATGTAATCTGTAGGTACATATTATCAGGAACATAACCTAAAAAAAATCAAGTGTATCACTTTTATCGTTTAGACTTCGGTACATATGTTGTGTTGAAAGCGGACACTACCATGGTGCCATGGCAACATAAAGAAAAGTAAATGGGACTGACCTTTGGACACTGGTTCTCCAAATGAATGTTATGTGCGAGTTACATAAAAAATGAATAAGTTTGCAACGGGATGTCCGATTTCAAAAATTCGAAGTGTTCTGAGTTGCTGAAAGTCTATCATTTTTTTTTCACATACAAGTACATTTTAAACCCCACGGATGCAGACACTTATTTTCCCTGAACTGACACTTCAGGGCCACACCAGGCTTAATAAGCAAAAGAATATCTGAGAATCATATGTGGGAGGGATACAGCATTCTGTCAGACTTGAAATCCATCCACTTGTTATTGGGATAGTGTATATAAAGGCACACTAAAGTCCATTACTTGCTTTTATTTTAAGAGAATGAATGAAACTGGGGATTTAGAATATTGACAAATCAGGATAGTCACTGTGGATTGTTCCTGTGTGTGAAATGGGTCACATATATAGTAGCAGGCCAACTCTGTGTGTAATGTGTGTAAAGAGGCTGTTGATTCCTGTTTCTATAAATAATTTAAACCAGTAGGTGAAAGTTGTTGTCAGTGTTCTTGCTAATGAGTGCTACAAACCCTGCAAGGTAAAGACATTTTTCTCCCTTTATTCTAGACAATCATGAACTGGTCTATTGGAACACCTATGGTTTTACAAAGGAAGGCAATCACCTAGCCACTGTGCAGGTACATGGTTGTCATAGTTTGTATGTGGGCAAAGATGGCAATATAACTAATTTAACTCAAAAATCCCACCGAGTCTTGCACACCTCACTTTGTAGCCCGGCGACTCTTTCACCTCCGCACCACTACTGCACTTGATGTTACACAAACTTAAAATCATGGAACCAACCCAAAACTTTACCTTCAGGGAAAAAGCTTGCTAGATTCTTTTTCAGGAGCCAAAATGGCCATAGAATCCACTCGATTTAAAAAAAAACTTGCAACTTGCCCACCCCTACTTTTGCCATAGGTTATGTATGAATGAGGCGAAAGACCTCTATTGTCCACATTCCCTGCACGCGTAAATTTGCAGCTCAAATCTATGGAAATCAGACCCATGTTATACACCCTATTCAATAACATGAATTCCAGAAATGCTCAAGTTGTACAGGTGATCTATTATACTCTTGGTATTTCCTTCCACTGTAGGGCAAGAGAGATTTTATGTTAATCGCCAAGTGTGACGTCGATCATCAATTCTGTCATGCCAGTAAATGTAAATTTTTCCAATATCTGTTGGGTCTGTAACGCAATGATGTCCAATAACGGCTGACTTAGAGATTTACAAAGGAGAGCGCCCTCAATTTTCTAACAAATCGTGTTTTTGCATGTACAAATATCTAAGCTCAAATCGATGTACTTCATTTGAAACTTTATACCAAAATTCTGGATCCGGATTTTTGTTATACACAGTATCCTACTGTACTGTTGTACTACATGTAAATTTTAAATCTTGTTAGGAACTAAGCTTGTAACGTGTTTCAGTACATTTTGCCATAGCATAGGCTTGCTATGAAGTGGCCCCCGTTTATTTTGGCTAACATTCATAATACTGCCAATTTGTATTAACCTCACAGGTATTATTGATGCCAATGATAACTGCGTTTTCATCTATAATCCCGATCAAGAAAATAACGACGGCGATAACGAGCTAGGGGATGTATGTGATTTCGACGACGACAACGATGGTTTGTGCCAACACTTTTTAAGTGCTATGTCGGTGTGTCTGATTATAGAAAATATTGTTGAAATTTGTAAAGTTGGAAATCATGCACGAAGGGAGAAAGTAAGATTGAAATTGCACTCCTTAAAACTCTCAAGTGAAACAAAATTAACCCTCGTCTACCTGAGCCATTTTTGTAACAAAACTCCCGAAGGGGGGGGGGTGGGGGTGGTTACAACCCCCCTGTGATTTTCGTTACTGAACATCCGATTCCTGTAAATTTGGTACCAAAGAATAGCTTAGAGTTTCTTCTTTCTACTGGTACCAGAATAAGTACCAACATCCCCATTATGACGTCACGATGACGTCATATGTTGAGGAAAGTACGAAAATACCGAATATACGGTGGAAATTGATATTTCGCAATTTCAGCGACTCAAAAACCTTATTATAGAACTTTAATTATCCCTAACTGCCTTTTGGTTTCTAGCCTATCGCCAGAGAGGAAGGGAAGGGGTAAAGGGATAGAAGCTACAGAAACTTGGACATCCGTGGCGGGATTCGAACCCGGGGCCTCCGGCCCACCATTCCATATGACCAGGCATGGCAAGCCACGAGGGAGTCGCTGGCCGGCCAGCGATTTCGTGACCATATGAGTGTTGGTGCGATGACGTCATCGCACTTAGTGCATTTTCTAGCCTTAGCTCATTGAGTTATATTGGTGTTTGGTGGTGTTAGGGATAATGCTCTCATTATATAAAATAGTCATTTCCCATGAAGTAGAGTCAAAAACTGCAAGAAAATCTGATATTCCTAACATTTTTGGCGAAAAATTGAATTTTTCCTGTGTGTGTCTATGGAAATTTTGCTAGCAATTTGCTAACAATTTTGCTAGCATGCGAAATTTATGACGTCATTGTGACGTAATGCTAAGCATGTTGGTACTCATTTTGGTATCAATGGAATCGAGGAGAACCATAGCTATCTATTGATACCAAAATCAAGTGTATGTGATATTCCTGTGTTGTGCTAGGCATGTTGGTACTTCTCTCCCGAAGGGGGTGGGTGGTTGTCCCCCTCCCCCACCAATCACTTTGGGATCACCCTGTATCTTACCTATACCCCAGTGGATGTTTGTTTTTGGATGAAAAGGAGCGGAAAATGTCAATTGAAAATTACATTAAATAATTTGGCACCAAAAAAGGGGTTTTTAGCAAGCCAGGGAAAAAAACTGAAGGGGGGTAACCATCCCCCCCTCGGTAGACGAGGGTTAATAATGCCGAAATCGGTATTTTTTAACTGTCACATTGGTCTGAAGTCTTGAGATGTTAATTGGGCGATTACATATGTTTCTAACGAGTAAGGCTTATTTTGTAGACCTTGTCGATTACAGACATTTAGAAGAATACATAAAACGTCATCAAGACGCGCATATAAAGTGATTGATTGATTGATAGTATGTACGCTATTAAACTCGATACATTTTGTTGGAAAGAAAATTGTTCTTCGTCTCGTAAGAACTTTAAGATCGTTTAATTTTAAAAATCCAAAGTTAAAATAACCATGATAACCGTATTAAAGACACTATCAGTGATCCACCCAAAAGAGTCAAAATATTGCAAAAATTTGCAGGAATAGCTTAAAAGTGAAAGCTACGGTCGGTAGAATTATCATAGTTATTTTTCAAACTGAAAATGACAGAAAAGGCATAGAGCAAAACTTTTCAAACTGTGAATCTTGGAAATCCAATTAAACGGCGCAGAAAGTGCGAGGAAAAGGAACCGGTGACAAGGATAAGAGATAATAATGGTGTCATTAGTAGGCTGGGGTGTGGTCTTATATGATTGTAGGATATCTAGGATACATAAACTATACTGAATGCAAAAATATGATTTTTCTTATGTTTTTAGATGCATCTGATTTAAGCAAATCAATGACAGTGCCTTACGCTGTTAAGTGTGAATGACCGTTTTTCTAACAGAAGGTAATACGAGTAGGAGCACGGGCCTGGGTCAAACATCGTCGTTTATCCTCCACTACAGAAAAGGTTTGACACCTTTGGTAGTTAGTATGGACCTTCTATATCAATGCTAGGTAATTTGTACTCTCCATTTGTGTTGTCAATTTTTTAATAGGGGCCAATTTAAGGTAACACAGGGGTAAAACTTTTACTATGCTCCAAACATATTAAAATATATGCCATGTTGTCCATCTAGTCATAAGGATTCCAAAAATGTATAGTTTGTACCATCTATGAGCATTGTTTTTTAGTGATAGGGTGAAAATGGTTAAAATTGTAAAAAAGGGGTTCATTTGTACAGGGGTCAAAATCAGAAGTTGCTCTAATTTTGTAATTTTGGTAAAGAATGGAAAAAATTATTTACCCTAATGTATCAAAATAAAGAATAATTTGCAGCATCTGCATTGCATAGTTATTATGTTTTGTAGCAAAATAGGTCATAGGGCAAAATAATCTAATTGGCGTTGACCTTTTTTACCTTTATTTCGGTAAGTAAATATTTAACCTAACCGAAACTATACCTTTTGGAGTGCTCTTTCCTCAGGCAATAATTTGCAGCTATTTCAAATATAATCAATAGTTTTCAATGTTGATCCCTGTACAAATTGAGATTGGCCGTTTAAAATTTAGTAATTTTTACCTATAACTCCAAAACCAATGGTCGTAAGTGGTACAAACCGTACATTTTTAGAAACCTTATGACTAGACGGACAATATGGCATACATTGTAACATAATTGGAGCATTTTTAAAGTTTGACCCCTAGGCCCTATTGAAAAGGTGATAACACAATTTGAGACTATACCTAAGGGTTTCCCAAAAAATAAGTTCCCCCTAAAATTGGAGGGCATTTTGTTGCATAACTTCTCTTAGAACTGGGTGTTTAGAAAAATTTTAAAGAGAGGAAACATTTGGCTATGCCACAAAAGTCGTTGCTTTTCAAAGAACACTTTTAGCATCAACACACGCTCCCTTTTCCCAAAAAATGTTACTGTCAGAAAAAAGTGGCACTTTACCGTATTCAAAGGTCTAAAGTGAAGAAATTATCAATTTACAACAACGATTTCATTTCCTTTTCTTTATATTCATTTCGGTCTGAAGTAAATTAGCTTAAAACATGAAGGCATAGGTAAACACATAATGAAGCAAGACAAATATGCAGACAAACAAATAATTAGATGAAGTTTGTGTAAGCAACACCAGTCGAAATGTGAAGCAGATCGACATAAAGGAGAACGCTATACACTGGCTCAACGGGTGGAATTATCCAGTGAGCATGGAACCACATTCAAGTTCAACAGAACATCAGCAAATTGGTAAACAACATGTGTAAACACTACAATGATGTCATCAGTGCAGATGGAGGAAACATTGAATATTGAGTCTCACCCTGGATGACAAAACAAATAAGCTTATTTTGATTTGAACAGGCATTTCAAACATTACCTTTCTTTCATAAAAAAGCTGTATGCAAAGAAAAATGACTTTATTTGATACTGATGTAAAACTTACATCTCGTTGTTTGTTTGTTTTCCTGCATATTTGTCTTGTTTATTTGTTTACCTATGCGCCAACGTTTTAAGCTTATTTACTTCACACCGCAATGAATACGGATATGAAATCGTTGTTAGTAAATTGATAATTTCTTGACTTTAGATCTTTGAATACGGTAAAGTGCCACTTTTTCTGGCGACATCATTTTTGGAAAAAAGGAGTATATCTTGATGCCAAAGGCGTTTTTTTTTAAAGCAACGACTTTTGTGGCAGAGCCAAATGCTTCCTCTCTTCATAAACTTTTTTTCCAATCATGCAGTTCTAAGTGAAGTTATGGAACGAATTGTCCTTGGATTTTAGGGGGGAACTTATTTTTTTTGGAACCGTGTAGCATTGATATAGAGGGTCCATGCTAACTGCCACCAAAGGTGTTAAACCTTTTCTGTAGTGGAGGATGAACGAACCCCTTAAATAAGGCCCTATGAAATTCTGCTCCTGCTCTAAATTAACTGTTTTTTATTTTCCAAATCAGATATTTTTGACGTAAACGATAACTGCCAGTTCACACCTAATACTGACCAAAAGAATAACGATGACGACGAACAAGGGGACGCATGCGACGATGATGATGATAATGACGGTAAAGAGAAGCAAACTTGTAGTAATGAGGTACAAGGGAGAGAGAGAGTGAGAGAGAGAGAGCGTTTGATCGATCAAAAACTGAGAAGGCGAACAAGATAGTATAGTGGACATAATAGATTTCAGATTTAAAAGCAGGTTTTTAATACCACATAGCCCAAACATAACCTTGAAGACAAAATCAAAGTTGTGACATGAGGATGGAGGGACTGAGGGAGCGAATGAGATGGATGGATGGATGGATGGAGGGAGGGAAAAAAAAAAAAAAAAAAAAAGGGGGGGGGGGGGGGGAGGGAGGGAAGGAGGGAGGGAGATACAATTCATTTTAAAACATCATTATAGAAACGATGTTAATGACAAAAATAATAACTACTTTGTTCAATAGGCGTCATCGACCGAGCTATTGACAATTATCAGTTTACTTACAATCCTGAACAAGAGAATAATGACAGGGACATTGACGGAGATGCATGTGACAGTGACGATGACAATGATAGTAAGTATTATATTAAAAATAAAGGAATAAATCCGTATAGTTGGATCATCTGGAGCAAAATTTCCGTGATCGTGAAGAGCATAGGTTAATTTCTCAGAGGATCTGCCTTCCATAATTTAAGGTTAATGAACAAATTTAAGGAAGGTGCATCTCGTAAAAGTGCGGGCGGATCCAGGAGGGGGTAAATGCATAATACATGGGCCAAAGATGAACTCGCTTGGATTGCTGTGAAAAGGTAACTAAAGTGTCCGTCTTGAAACACACATTAAAAAGTATAGCATGTACTACCTACAAATTATGGTTACGGAGATAAAACAAAAAACTCGTTAAATGAACCTACTTCTTTTTAGCGTATCCACAAGTCATTGCTAATGGCTTGTGGTGGTGTCAGAATTTATTCAACTGAGTAAGCTGATCCGGGCCGCGTGTATCCATGATGCGGGCGCTCCTGGCCCAATGAACCTACTGACTAATAGCTAACTATATGTATTTCATATGTTGCAGACGTTTTAGATTTATATGACAATTGCCCTTTTACAAGAAATACCCAACAGGAAGACAATGATGCCGATCGTCATGGTGACGTATGCGACGACGATGATGATAACGATGGTGAGTAATTGCATTAAATTTTGATTTTTATTTCATTTATTTGGAAATTTTCCTGGATAGCTCAAGAAAGCCTCTACAGGGGCTTGTTTCTATTGGGCCCATTTACGGAGATAGGAATGGGCAGTCAGGGGTAATCACCCTACTCTTTTTCGAAACAGTGAGGTACAGGTTACAGGTGTGGCTTTCTGTACAAGGAGCCGACGGTTTATCGTCTCCTCCGAAGGACGGGGTATTATCAAGTCCAATCGAACCATGGGGAGAGGAATTTTAATTTTAATTAATAGCTGTATACAGATTAAATTCTAGAATTAGGAACCCGATTAAATCTCAGCAAGTGGCCCCGCCGGGAATAGAACCTGAGATCTCCAGCACCAAAGGCTAATACCGTTACCAAAGGGCAATGCTCTCTTACCTAACCAATGGGACACGCTTTCCCAACCTGTATGAAAAACTCGTTGTGCTTAGTAGAATAATATGTCGTTCTGACATGTTTGCATTTTATATCTTTGCTGATACATGTGATCACTTACCGAAATTGGCATTCATCCGTGCAAAAATTCGAATAACCCGACTAATGCAATCGAAAGAGTACGGGCGTCTTAATCCGATGGTTGTGGGTTCGAACCTCATGTTGGGCGTAGCTTTTCCATTCTTTGTATCGTACTATGTTTTGCACAAACTTTAAATTTGAGTCTCATGGTGAGCGCATATTTTTAAAATTCTTTTGTAATGTTTTTACACTATCTGTGAAAAGATAACTTCAGGAGAATTTTATTTTGTTCAGTGTTTCTGTGTTGTCAAATATGTGCTGATGTGATCACTTACTAAAAATTGACATTCATTAGCGCAAAATTTCGAATATAACAGCCCAGCTAGCTCAGTCGGTAGAGCATGGGACCAGGGTCGTGGGTTCGATCACCGCGGTGGGCGTTACTTTTACATTCATTCAATGGTGCTATTTTTATATTTGAGCAAGATAACGTTCATTATAATTTTATTTGGGTAAGTCAGCGCAGCTTAGTCGGTACAATATGGAACCCCAAATCATAGAGTCCTTGTTGTTTGATTTACTTAGTTATTAAAATTGTATGATTTCTTATGCAGGTCGCTTGGATGGCAAAGACAATTGCCCATTTGTTTTTAATTTCGAACAAACCAATAACGACGGAGATTATGAAGGAGACGAATGTGACGTGGATGACGATAATGATGGTATCTCTCACACTTATTTATTGCATTATTTTAATCAAATTTACTTTCAATTTTTTAGATTTTAAAATACCAGTAAATATGCGCACACATAACTGAAATATAAAAGTCTATAATTACAGTGTGTGTATATGTATATACACTTTTAAAGGTATTCTCGATGTAAGAGATAATTGCCTGTATGTACCCAACCCTAATCAGAGTGATAACGATGGTGACAGAAGCGGCGACATGTGTGACAACGATGATGACAATGACGGTATGTAAATACAGACAGGATATACTCGCGTTTTTAGGGTAAAGACTGGTTGTGACCGAATTCCAAATGTCACAATCTTGCTTTTTGAGTTAACATATATTTAATTTCTTTTTGCTTGTTAAATGTTAAGATGTATTAATAGTTTGCCGAAAGTTTAAAATTAAGTAAAATTTGAAATGATTTCCTCTGTAGGTATTATGGATACTAAGCCCGACAATTGTCCATTTGTTGCCAACTTTGACCAGCGTGACAACGACGGTGACGGGGTGGGAGATGCTTGCGACCCAGATGATGACAGTGGTAAGAATGTCTAGTTACAGGGTGTCCCAGAATGATTAGTAGCCATCAATACCAAAAATGTTTTATTTTTACCATAGAACATCAACGACATTAGGTAAGCTAAATTAATACTCAACTTCACTATATTGTAACCTTTCTTAAGAATTTTCAGTCATGAAAATCGGACTAATCAAAGTGAAAATACACTCAATTGTTTTTGAGATGTTGGTTTCGCCCTTTGGGCTAGGCGAAAAAAAAAAACTTACCAAGCTTTTTTACAACATGCTTTAATCCCTTCGGAAATTCGTTGTTAAGCACCCAATACGTATGATTTTGGTACTAATAGACACCTATAGACAGATCTAAAAACAGTCTCGAAATAATAATTACAAGCATACTTATAATAAGCTTAAAAAAATAATTACTTGGCTTTGTATTTGTATCGATAAAATGTTAAAGCGGCACTGGCACATTTTCGGAAAATATGATTTTTTTTCAATTTGCTCGCAAATGATAGTCTAGGCCATTGGAAGAATAAAGATATATTTTACACATAAAAATAACATACATGAATTAACTGACATTATACAACACTACATTGGATATGTGAATTATATTACGTCCCTAGAGGAAAATGACTAGCAACCGGACGATCACCGCAAAAAAGGGAGGTTGTGTTGTTAGATATAGGAGCACTTTCTCCGTAAACACAAGGCAGGGTTCGCTCCGTGATTTCCGATAAGTGGCAAAAAAATGGCATTTAGGGATTTAAGATATAAGTGGAGGGGGCAGTTACAGAAGGTTCGCAAAAAAGGGACATGAATTTGGACCCGGACTCGCTTTGGTCATTAGGTATGGCCAAGAAATGTGAGAAGCGTGACAATAAGCCGAATTCACGAACGTCATGTTGTGTTTTATTTCGCAAAGTATCATGGAAGTAGGGATACAGTTATTCCTGAAGTAGCATGAGTTCTCTCCTAAGTACTCTCGTACCTTCGAGTGCTTTTCTTTCCGTGGACGGTGCGCTAAGTTCTGAGTATTTTTTCAGTCACTATACATTTATATCTCAAAACCCAGAGCAGCTCTTCGTATTTACTCGTAAACCCAGCCAGAGTAGCTTTGCGCATTTACTCGTGAATACGACCTATTGTCTCTTCAGATTTTGATACGTTGTAAGGCAGGATCGAGACAACATTGACATTGTATCTTTTCATTGGATTTTGAAACTTTAAAGGATCGTACATTGTACCGGAAAGGCTTCAAATACAGGCTCCCTTATATATATACGTATGATTGTGCTTAGAATTTAAGCACAAATTTGTAGTTCAAATATGTGAAACCTTAAACACACCAGAATGTTCCGAAACTACAAGGTGTTTGACCTATGCACTCTACAGACCAACTGGCACAAGGAAGAGCTTCTTATGTGTATGGATTTAAATATGTTTACAGGATCTGACAAGTTGTGGGTTTCACCTCTAAACACTATTTTACACTACATAATACTTGTTCTCCAACAAAAGATACACGAAAATGCATTTTCAAATGAATTGTTGTTTAACATAATCATTGTTCTATATTTAAGGCATTGAAGATAACTTCCCGGATGATTGCTCGTTCATAGAGGACGTCAACCAATTTGACAACGATTCTGATGGCAAAGATGACATGTGCGATGACGACGATGATAATGACTATGTTTAGCGTTTCCTATTTTTTTCGCATTAAAAGTTTAAAGAATAAAGAACGTAGTCAAGGATTGTGCTAATTTGTACACACTAATCGTCATTTAATCCATAGCCCTATAAAAAGATTCAGAAGTATGATATAGAGCAACAAATCGGAATGGTCCATTTGGGAATGTTTCTCCTTCTTCTCACCATAGCAATGGGAGTGTGTATTCACAGTTCATGCTGTGTATATTACAAACGGGACACATCAAGAGCATGTGAATATAGGCGAAAAGATCATAAGACAACGATATTGTCGCTTATCAGTAATGTACATCACTTTTGCCTACCCCGCGACGGCCCACACTAATTTACAATGCAAACGGGAAACACCAGAACAGAAATACTCTCTACATTACAAACCGGAAACATCAAATCAGTTCATACTGTTTTCCTTACAACGGGAAGCATCATCATCGCACCATATTTGTCATATCTCCCCTATAACTTGCGGAGTCGTCCATCAATGACGTCTATAAGCAAAACCGAAAGTGTTTCGGTAAGGTGACCCTCTAACCCACTTTTCTGACACACTTATGAATTCGGAAATCTTAACGGAATAAACATGTGGTTTATTCCGTGAACAAGACGTTTATTCCAGACATTGTTTCAATTTGCCCTTTTAGGCAACCAATTGCACGTATGTCAAGGTTTGCCCCGGGAGTTTGCCAAGCGCTGCGTGGTCTGATGGGTTTGATATGCAGTATGACCAGGGACGAGCGGTGCGAACAAAAGGTGATTAAATGTAAAAAAAAAAAAAACATCGGGCTGTCTCACGGATACAATAATCAAAAAAGTACAATTCCTGTATTAAAATAGATTGAGCTATGATAAGGATAAGGGACCTGCCTAGTGCATTCGACATGGATAATCGCACGCGACCGTATGGGTCAGTGCACCTGCAGCACGAGAGACGGAGGCTCGAGTGCGCCTGCACTGAACAATACGCTCAAAGTGCGATTATCCTTTCGAATGCACTGAGGGCGTGGGTCCTTATCCGGCATATGACTTGAAAAAAACAATAGTATCAAATCCATTACATTCACATTAATAATTAACGAATTATCAAATTTTGAGGTAGTGTTAACATAAATTAAAACACATTCTATACTCCACAGGCCAAGTGATACTCATAAAGAGTGCCAAAAAAGACCCTTGACGCAGTCATTGTGATTGTTTGGTTTTGAAAATGATCTGGAAGTGCGAGGAAAAATCAGACTCTCTAAGTCGCTTAGGGCTGCTATCTTTCTCGCACCCTCCTGGTAGTTTCAAAACAAACCAATTAGTGATGATGAAAACGCGCAATGAAATGAACGAAAGATAGACTTTTCGCCCACTGCATTACTTTCAAAAACAACCCATCAGTGACGATTTCGATTTGCATTATAATACATATGAATGTCTTCTACGCAATGCAATGCCCCACTGTGTTTTAGATGTTAAAGACAAACGCAGGAATGTATGTACCAAAACATGACTGGTTTCGACATTGAAACGAAGTTTTTTGTTTTTGGGTTTCTTGAAGTACACTTAATTCTCAGGGCCTACTATTAATAGCAACATGATATAGTCCCATTTCTCTACTCGTGCAGTGATGCCATAACAATTACGCCAGCTTGTACGCAGGCGTCAATGTATGCCATCTTTGTGCGCGAGTGTAAAAACCCGTCGCTTTCAAGCCAGCGCCTGCGGTTTACTGGTGCGCCCATCAAATCTCGCGCTGACGTCAACGGCACAGAGGTAGGGAGATTCAGTATAGCAGCTAAACTTCTGAAAGGCTTTTCTAATTTGACAAATTCAAATAAGGACTTTTATATTGAAGATCAATATTGAATGTCAAACGTTATCGTCCTGTGAGAGTACAAAAAAGTTGTGCTCGTTAAATAGATATACGCGTTCGGTGGAAAAGAAACAAGTACAAAAATCACATTATTGGAATGGTCTGCGCATGTGAATTATACTAATACTTTAAAAGAGAAAAACCAATATTGTTTTCAACACAAGAACTTAAGTTAGACTGACACCATAGAGTGTAATACTAAGTTCGTAAGGGTGGGTAGAATACGATGCAGGCATGTTACTTGATATTGAGCAGTAAGCCGATATCAAATGATTGACGGTATTTCTATAGCACAGGAGTTTGTGAGTGTTGGTGACCCGCGGGCATTTATGATGACCCGTGCATTATCTGAGGACCCGTGCATTATCTGACGAGGCCCAGTGCATTCGTGAAAAGTGCACGCTGAAAACAATAGATAATCTAAAAAAAACACGAGAAGTAGATTGAAAGATCATAACTCACGGTACGCTTGTACTGCACCATCAGAACGTCTATACTCGCCAATGGTCGCCTTGTTCTCTCCTGACTAAAGGTTCTGATACCGTTGTTGTTTTTGAATTATAAGCCACCAACGTTCGACTATTAATGTGGAAATACAGTCGAAACAAAAAGAAAATTATACGACTTTAGACATTGTACGCGAGACTGCTCCTGTGAGTTGGATGGATGGAAATGTGACATATTGGTTAATTGAATCATGTGGCTAATGTTTGTTTGATACATTCACAGTGGTTTCAGATGCGTCAGATAATTGTCAATTTACTCCAAATTATAACCAAGCCCGATTTCAGACTCGGAGGTCTTGGAGAGATGCCTGGGATCCTGATTTCAACCGACTCGGGATAAGGATTTCAAAGTATCACATACAGAAAAACAATCAAGCTACCAAACAAATCATAATAATTAGCGATACCAATACTCAAACGTACATGCATGCTACACGTTTTTTATCAAAGGAACTAATAGATCCAAACCATTTTGTTTCAAGAAAGCTTGGAAAGGAACGATTGCAATGAGATTCATGATGTATTATTTCTGTCATCATCATCATCATATCATCATCATCATCATCATCATCATCATCGTCATCGTCTTCCTCTTCGTGCTCGTTATCGTCATCGTCATTCTGCATTGATTGACTCTGAAACTATAATCAGTTTCAAAGTAAATGAGAGTTCTAGCATATTTTCCATGAGGTGGATATTGATGTATGACCATGGTACAAAGTAATCGGCTCACTGAAAACTGATGATTTCATGATTGGCCCGGATGGCAAGGAACTCATAATCCGCTTTGCGCTAATCTCTGTTAAGGTTGGATGGTAAAATAAAAATTTAGATGGTAAAATAAAACATTTAGTTACGTTATGCTTGTATTGATATCTTCATCTTCATCATCGATGCCATTATTATCATCGTCATTCTTGCATTGATTGACTTTGGAACTATAATCAGTTTCAAGTAATTGAGAGTTGTAGCATATTTCCATGGGTGGATATTGATGTATGGTCACGGGGCAAAGTACTCGGCTCACTTAAAACGGATAATTGAATGGTGAACAATAGGGCATCGAATGGCCACATAAAAAATAGTTCGGGGTTTTTTTTTTAATGCTGTATTGATATAAAGAAGTACATATTCTCATAATGTCTGTGATAAGAATATTACTGTACATTGACGGCGTGCCTAAACTTTTTCCTGTGGTCACTAAATAACTCTTCAACCTCTCGAGTGAATTGATATCACTAAAACTTTTAATGATGTCCTCACTCATTTTTAATAATACTATTATTCTACTTTCATAAGTAGCTATACGATCAAGACTGCGTTCGATTTTAAGGCTTTCAAATAATCGTATCATGTTTGTTCTGTTTTCTGTTGCACGGTACTAAAGCAATTCCCGCAGGATCCCCAGTCAACTATTTTCCTGGATCCATACGGAGGACCAGCGGCAATAACCGTTTGGTCTAAGGATCTTTAGTAGGACTTTTTTGTATGGTTGCCAGACGCACTTCACCCGCAACAAGATCTTTAACCACGTCCAGAGAATTCCCAAAGAGAAAAACCGAACACAACAAATGTTTTTCCTCAACCACAACCCATATTTGTTCAAGCAGCACAGGCATCATTCCCTCCCCCGGGATTGTTCATATATCCGTTTCACAGCGTATAAATCTTAATGAGCTATGGCAAATTTCCACCGAATCTTATGCGTTTGTGTCATTATAGAATGCGTTTTTTGTGTTGATTTCTTTCTTTGTTTTTTATATCATTTTTTTTTGGGGGGGGGGGGGTTACACTCGATTTGTCGATTTTATGGCAATTTCACACGAATTTGATGGTGTTGTATATATATATGGCGTTTTAGTTGATTTCTTTCTTTGTTTTTATTTTTCTTTTTCGGGGGGCGATTTGTCGATTTTTACACAGAGAGAAAACAAATACATAAACTATGTAAAATATAGTTAATAATTATGTAAAATTTTAAGGATTAAAAAAGTGTAGTTTGTCTAGATTCCAACCTTTAGTTGCACATGTACAGCCCTATTATTTTTGGAGGTCATACTGGGTAAAACTTATCCAATACTCCGATTTTGTTGAAACCGGTGTCAAATTGTTTGTCTTGCCTTGTTTAACCATGGAAGAAAGAGATATAGAAGGAACCACAACGACCCACTTGACTTTTGAACGATCTATCTGCCGCCCCATAATTGCAATTGTTATTCTCTCAAGTGGCCCTTCCGAGGATAATTCTATTCAGATTTTCTGGCTCGAGAAAATTCTCAGTTCGTGGTTGTTTCTTCATTGCGTAAAGATTCCGGGTCATCGGGAATCAGCGAATCAGCACGCGATGAATGCTGCAAAGTAAATACTCAAACATTATGGCCGCATCCATGGAAACCGATCAACACGCCCGCGGGGTTCTTGGAATTTGCTCGACAACCCATGCTCGTTCCGAAAAAAAGAGGGACTAGCTGCAAATTCGGAACTACCGCTAGGGGTATTAATCAAGTTCTAGTCCCGCTGGGGGTACACATTCAGTTGTGATTGTGACTGGTTCAATAATACAAATAGGAAAAATTAACCTAAACATATCAGCAAAATAACCCTAATTGTGTATTATTTCTTGCAGTAGTACAAGTGTCATTTTTCTTGTATATTGGCTATTTTAAATGTGTATCTTTTTTCATGTATTGAGAACAGGTCCCGCAAGGGGTAAAATCTCACTGCAAATTACCTTCAATCTTTAATCTTTTTATTTGTTCATCATAGAATAGGCATACAGCAAAAATTATATGATAAATAATTATGTAAATAATGCATTACAGTGAAAACTTAATTGTTACAATATTAATCAAAATATTTTGCATACAAGTAAAGATGTTTATAATACATTATAAGTGTAATTTCAAAAGAGAGTATATAACTGGGATAATACTAGTGGATGTCATGTTACTGCTGTACCGTTAGGTGTATATTTTCACTGACAACTAGTATAATTTCACCAGAGCTGGTCCAATTAGGGGCCGGTATATTTTAACTGAAAATTGGTCCCGTTAGAGGTCACTTTCAGAACCCCTGGAACGAGCATGGGTGCCCAACGAAAATCCAAGACCGCCCCCCCCCCCCCCCCCCCCCACGGCGTCCAACTTTAAAATTTAGTTCAACTTTCATCCTTTATTTTTTCACACTGGGCAGTCTGGGCAGGAAAGCTTGAATCATAACGAGGTACCTTAACTTCTTATATAACGAAAACCAACAACAAATAAACACCGGAGACAGCCGGAAATGCTTGTAATATGCACTATAATTTAACAATTTTACGTGTTCGGAATAGAGTTTTCAAAAAAATTATACGAGTCATGGATGCCGCCGAGCATCGGATTGCGGGAGAGGGATTATGATCAAAGGGGTCGCTGTTGAATTATTTTTGCGGGTGAATGGATAAAACAGATTAAAATCGGATTGTGGAAGTAGTTGTAGTAATGGCCTGACCGGTTTCATTCTGGGGGAGACCTTGTAAAATACTCTACTCATCCACTCATTATTAATCTACTAAAATACTCGGTCCATAAAAAAGTGGACGAGTAAGTGTAGTTCCTGGTAAGCCGTATATAGTAAAGATATCACCGCCGTACATCCACCTGTATAGGTGAGGGTAATTATGCAAGCAATTACATCACATTAACGAATGCAGACAGTAACAAGAAAGAGGAAAGAGATCACGAGCACGTAGAGAAAGATTCAACCTCAGCCAACACCAGCAGCAACACTTCTTCACATCAACACTGGAGCCACCCATCACCAGCACCCCAGCAAAAACGCATAAAAACCCACAACACCATTACAAACCAGGAAAAGTGGAACACCCATACAAGATCAGACTAAACGAACAGATACCCGCAGAGACACTAGCACTTGTGATTTTCGAGAAATCGCACCCGCTCTCAATATGAAAGGTATCAGGCAACACACCGGGCAGCGCCTCATACGCCCAAACCAAAAGACACATCAACAGCCATAACACTTCAAAACATGACAGCACCAGGTACGAGACATTCCAGTAGAGCGTTGCAAGATCTGTCGTGCAAGCAGTCCGGTACAGGGTGCAAACAACACACAGAACAAGCATAATAGACATCATGCCAGAGGTCACGAAAGCGGAGCGTCTAACAAAGTACGACCCAAATACACGCACAACATACAGCACAACATCCATGCGCATCACATGGGCAAAGGACACTACCAAAACAAGTCAAAACAACATTTTTGGGAACACTCGAGATCCAGCCCTTGGATTCCAGAGCATGCCAGGTGTCCGGTGTCGGCGAGTGACGGCACTTTGTCAGGGATGCCAAGCCAGATTCATGGAATGCTGGGAGAAATTGCGCAGCCCAACACGAAACAAAGGTCTGTCTCCAGAACGAGCGAACGGAGAAGCAGTCCAGCCAAAATGTGCAAGCTGCCAAGGAAAGGAAAGCACGTTGCAGGCTTCAGCCACATGTCCCAGTAAGTCGCAAACGGAGTAGATAGATAGAAATGAAGGCCCCCAGACGATTCGCTCGCAGCTGTTCCCAACCCAACAACAACACATGCACGGACCCAAAAAACCAACACAATCCAATCAACAACAACACACGACCAAGCAAACACCAACAACAAGACTCCACCGTAAAAACAAACAACCGGCATCCGACCCCAGCGTGGGCTAGAATGTCTACCGAAAACAAACACACAACCAACATCACACAAAACAAAACCACAACAAAACCACACAACCAACAGCACACAAACAAACAACCAACAACCAAACCCCCTCAACCAACACCACACAAACAAACCCCACAACAAAACACAAAAACCAAACGCATACAAACAAACACCAACAACAAACACACAACCAACAGCACACAACAAACACCAGTCAACAACGAACAGGACGACAACGAGCTATTCAAACAAATTCTACCAGCATGCAAGTCACATAGTACCAATCTTTAACAACAGACAGGTCAGCACCAAAACAAAGGACACTCATAAACTTCCTCAACATCACCATCCAACTCCGGGAAGAGGAACTCAGACAACTGCGGTAAGAGACATCAACCTGCTACATTTCAACGTCAAGGTGCAAACAACAAGAAACCAGCAATTGTAGCACGCAATTCGTGAGGAAAAATTTGATATTATCTGCCTTCAGGACACACGCCTAGAACCCCATAAAGAGACCCGTCAAAATCACATTTCATCATTTTCGGGGACTTGATATTCCTCACAAACCAAAATCTATCATGTCCATGGTATCGGACAGCTATTAGCAGTGTCTCCCAAACCCAAAACGTCAGTTCCATTTCAAACTTTGTCCCAATTTACAGAACACACAGCGTACGAGTACACCTCAAATAATCACAATATTCTTCAAACATCTACTCCTTAGACGGAAACCCCGGACCATTAACCAAAGCCATCGCACATCGAACAGCCCATCCTTGCGGTGATTTCAACGCCCATCATCTCATCTGGGGGCCCACACAAGATCGTTTAGGCGAATCTCTTCTTGACCAACTTGAAAGCTTCACTCGACACACAATACTCAACACAGGTGAAACAACACATTAGCGGTACAGGAATTGACATCACAATAGCATCAAACAATATCGCAGCAAAAGCTAAATGGTCGATACACCCAAATTTCGTTAGTGATCATGCTACCAATTAAACAACAATCATTTCCGAAAACTCCACTTCACCCCCCAGAAGCTAACCGTGAACGATGGCGACTCGACAAAGCAGACTGGTCTACCTTCAAAGCAACAATTCAAAAAACACATACAAACAACCACCCACCACCACAAAGACAACCAAACACTTCAAGAAAGACTGACTACATCACCAATACCATTCCACAAGCCAGCAACTAAAGCAAGACCCCGAGCGCACGTCGAGACGTCGAAATGCGTGGTACTACACTGATGCAATAAAAATAACAAAGAACGAGGTAAATCTCGACTCAAACACAACAGACAACACCAACAGAAACCACCTAAAGCAAAACTTTTTCCGAAGCAATTAGCATACATCGCAAAACATGTCAAGAAGCAAAAACACAATCTTGGGTCAAAATGGCAGAAACCTCACCGAACAAAACAAACGCAGAGTACTTGTGGGCAACGTGTTAAAATGATCGGCGGCTGCAGGACCTCTACCACTCGACAACCAGACCCATAACATTAATAAGCAGAGAATTATGTAAAAGCCTCACACAACCTCTCAGACAACATCCCCGCCAACAACTAAACCCTGCAGACGCTCGACAACAAAACAAGGCAAACAGACGCCTATAAACAAGAAACACCCCAAAGACACTCCATTCACCATACATGAACTCAAACACAGGCAATTGAAATTGAGACACGACCACCCACTCCCGGCGGATGATACAAATTAGTTTTCATGGTTCGCAAACGCCCAGATGTTCTAAAAACTTCTTAATTCTAGAGTAATCAATCAGTCATGGGACGACATGAAACTTACGGAAGTTGGAAAAAACCAAACCTCGAGAAATCCCAAAACCAGCTCAGACGCTTTCAGACCGATTCACTTTCTTTCATTTGCATCAGCAAAATCTATGGAGTCTATGGTTCTACGGCGAATCAATAGTACAGCCAGACCGTGTCACCTCACCTCCTTGGGTTGAAAGGCGTAGGCACGGAAGACGCAAATCGCGGCTCTCATCAACGAAACTTTCCAGCGCAAAGAACTCCAAATCACCGTCGCCAATAATCACAGCGTTTTTTTTGACCTCGAAACGGCATTCGAACGGCCAACAAAGATTGCCATCATCCAAGCCTGGTCAAAGCTGGCCTCGGCGGGCAAGCTCATTGGATGGTGCAGGAAGGTAGAGTCAGTTCACAGTTTTGAAAAACGGACTCCACAAGGAGCCCTCTTTAGGCCAACACTGTTCAATTTCTAATCGATGAATTAACGGTAAACCAAGATCCACATAGCCCGCATGTTTGTTACGCTGATGATTTGTCATTGTCTCCAACAAGGATTCCGAGCGCAGCTGCCAGAAAGTCTCGACTCACTCAGTCATTATCACGGATGAGCTAGGTCTTCAATTTTCTGTAACCAACACCAAAGCTAGAGCTTCCAAAAAGGTACCAAAATTTCCAACTTCACTTGTGCGATCAGGCCACTGAATGGGTTCTACAATATTTTTTCAGTATTTTTGGGGTCATCATTGATAAACATGCTCAATTATCACAACCATCAGAGATACTGTCAAAAGGGTCCAAAAGTGCTCTAAAACGCATGATGAGCCATAAAGCGGTATTCCCCGGAGGGAGCAAACTCTTCACGTACTCCGCAAAATTTATCAACCCACCGTTCGTCGATTTTAGAATATGGGTGTTAGTAGTCGCGCGCAACAACAACGGCCCGAAAACAGCTCGAAACATTCAGAACCAAGCTATCGCACAATTATAGGCGCTCCTCGCTGGCCAACGTCCAAACCTGTCGCTCGAGCAGAAATTATGCACTCCAGTTCCGACATGAAGCACGATATCTATCTTTTGCCGAACAAAATCCTCGCAACTGAAACACGCTCTCACGGCCAAATCTCGAAAGCACCTAACAAATCAAGGAAGTTCTTTACCGACAACACTGGCTCTTCCAAACCGCGCGCAGACGCCTGGAACCTTCACAGCCAGACGCGAACCTCCGTCCCCAGAAAGAAAAACTATCAGCACTTGAGCCTTGGTCCCAAACCTGTCGCGCGCGGACGCCACTCGCATTTATCGGCCTTATGATAACAAAACATCAAGCCTGCACCCACAATAGTAGAAGAAATCGGCCTACAAAAGCATCGCAGATGCTAGTGTCAACAAAAACTCTGATCCACTTGTTTACTCACGCTGCCGGCTCGGTCACGAAGACGCCACTTGTGGATTTGCCTTTGTAAGCAACCAATACCACAACTCATTCAGAACATCCGATAGCTGCTCCACCGTAACAAACAGAAACGGCAGCCATTCGCGAAGCAAATACCGGACGCAAAAACACACAGCGGCAACAACATTGTCATCCACACAGACAGCCAAGGTGCAATCGAACATCGCAACGCAAGGGACAACATAGCAATGAATAAAGACATTCAAACAGGACATAAAAGAACATCAACAAACATCATCATCAACTGAGATCCCCAGTCACATCGGCATTCCGGGCAACGAGACGCGGACGTCGAGCAAAGCCGGCACTACGGAAACCAGAAAAGACATAATCATAACCAACCAGTCGGCGTCAAACCAAGAACACTTCAACAAACAGACATCACAGATGGCAAAGATCCCTTAAATCAACACAGTCAATCAGTACTGTGGGACTTCCTCACAAACACACTGCAAGCAACACCAACGCATTCAATAAATTACCAAGACGAAATCCACTCGCTATCAACAGAATGAGAATCAAAGCTAAACTGCAAGACAAATCATCGATCACTTATTATACATGCGCCTACTGCGATAAGATATACAATGTCAACTTGTTCACGATCTCACTGAATGCCAAGGAACAAACACACTTCGCCAACAACTACTTCACCATCTAAACCCAGAACAACAGTAAGCGACAACACCAGCTAGCGATCAACATACCTCAAAAACACAAAACCCTACGCCATACAAGAACTCACCAAACATACAAAATAATACAAACCACAAAAACTACATAAACAAAATCAAGTATAAACAGTAGTAAACTTTTTAAAGTAGTATTTTTATAATCAAGGGGTCAAGAATAGTTGCAATTGACCCGGCCCAAGGAGCAAAAAATGAAAACTGAAACTGAAATGAACTGTTGTGGTTCATTCTATCGTTTTCTTCTCGTTTAACAAGGTTTGTATTTGGTTGCGTAAGTCGTGGACAAAATGTAACACGGCCTACATGGTTATTGACGTCCACCAATCCTTGGACCTCAAAATGTATACAGAATTCTAACCTAAAAGTTTTTGAAAATATATTTCTGTTTTAGTAAAGCAGAGCAATAATTTTGACACCAATTTGAACAAAATCTGAGCATGGATTAATTTTACCCCAGGATGGCCCCCTTGAACCCCGTAGGCTGTGCCGTGTAACGAAAGGTCGGAACTAAGACAAACTATACTTTAAAATCTTAGAATGAGACAAATACTTTGGTGTATTGTATATTTACACACAATTTCAAAATATCACCTGTACTAATTTTATCCCCTTATTTTACAATGTTCCCACTTCAGCTGTGACCAGAGGTTGCGTCCAAACATCCTTCAATCGTTAGAATCTTTATTTAAACCTTCTTCCCCACACTTTGAAACTTCTAGAATAGGATTCCCATTTTATATATAACACTACTATAGTCTATATAACCCTACATCCTATCAAAACGATGTGTTGTTTGTTTTCTCTATCTCACAGTTTTACTACGACAATGGAATTTATGGAATGCAATGAGTAACTCTCATACTCTTGGGATATCACTGCTATGGGATTAAATTAAATGGGGAGAGTGGGCCTCAAAAAGCAAGCTTAGCTACTAGCACACTGTCTGAAAGTATCCGTATAATTACGGTCCAAACTGAATATCCGTGACACTGTTAAAAATGTTCTTAAAAACGTCGAATAACTGTTATTCGGGACTCGAAACGTGCAATAACTCGTAAAAGGGGTTCGACAAAGGCCAAATAACTGTTAAAAAACAACCCTCGTTGAATGTTGTGAAGCCCCAGGATGCCAGTCAAAACGACCGGAAATTTACTGTAAATTGTTAACAGTGTTGCATGTTTTGTGAAGCATTAAACATTTTATGCTAATAGTGTAATTACAAACTATACCACAGGCTGCAACACCACACACCTACACCTAATATGGACACTCTACGAATCTATTTTTATCACCCACAACGTGAAACCGTGTGTATCTATCTGAACTCAAGTGAAGTTCTGTTATTTCCGGAACGCGAAATGTCTTACGATTTGCTGTCAGAATTACGGAACAAAAATAAAGAATTGGCCGCAAAATTTCAAGGACGCTTTAACAACAATAAAGAATGGCATAGGACAAAATCACCTATAGATATAACGTTTAGGGTGTATTTCTGGATACTGTATCTCTTTCTAACAGTCGGGGCACGAGGAGAATTTCAGAGGATGCAAAGTTCCCTGAATTACACTTGATTGGTCGCAGAACACATTACCGGAGAACTTTTCGAAGGTTTTTTTTTTAAGGGTTTTGCATTAGCCTGCCGGCGATCGGCCTATCGGGTGATAGGGTGCATTTTCTGTAAAATGTCCTAGTGTCTTGATCTTCAGGGACTTGTTTGTAGTAAATACAAGCGACGCGAGAGAATATCTTCCCTTTAGAGTAGTAGAAGGTTGAAGCATTATACATTTACAGTAGGATTTTTTATTCCGGTGTGTTAAAATAGTTTTTGGGGTGTGTCGATGATTCCATTCGTTCTGAAAGTTGGTATACTTTACACATTCAATACAATAGAAATTCAATGTGAAGATACCGGATCAGAATTAAGGCATAATTAAAAAAATATCCTTTTTATCAACAACAAAAAATGCAAGGCAAAAAATGCACTAAATAAATTCCAAAACACCAAACTGAACAAAATCTGAAGATGTTCACCATAGAAATGAAATTATTTATAAAGTTAACAAAATTAATACAAATTAATTATTACCCTCCAAAGTTCTTTTTACGTCACTAAGGAATATACAAAAGCTCATCGTCTTGTCCGGAAAATAATGCATGGACACATTGGTCCAATATTTGTCCAGCGTTATGTGGCCTGGTACTCCGCACCGTGAGAAGTTCACCCGCCCCGATGTCAATGACACTTTATCCGTTCTTTGATGACCTCAAAACAAAAAAATCGATAGCGTGTCTCGGACTGAGGGACGGGTAACTGGCGAGTTAAAAAAAAGGCGAGTTAAGAGAGAGGGCGAGTTAAAATGGCGAGTTATCCCCCCCGAAGTTTTACAATTTGCAGGGAAGTGCTTGTGGTGAGTTAGAAATTTTCAAGAGAAGTCCGTGTGTTGGCGAGTGTAAACCATTTTCAAGGAAACATTTAATGTTATATTTAAAAAATTTTCAAGGAAACCGTGTGGCGAGTTAAAATTTTCACAAGGAAGTCATGAGGCGAGTTAACATTTCATTGTTTTGTTGTGGTGCATTGTTTTTGTTTTGCTGGTTTCCATGTAAATTGCAGCAGGACTAGATGGTGTTCCCGTAACTCACCTGAATATTGACTTAAATGGGTTTGGCGTAACTCGCCAGAAGGACCAATTAGTGTTTCCATAACTCGCCAACAGGACTAGATGGTTTCCGTAACTCGCCAGCGGGACTTCACGGTGTTTCCGTAACTCGCCTCTCTGTGTTTCTTTGCGTCAGTGGACTTCGTGAGGGGTAAAACTCGCATTTTAAATCCGCCATCTCCAACTCGCCCACTTTGTAACTCGTCTTCTTTTAACTCGCCCAAAACTTGCTCTCGTCTCGGACTGTTATACGAAAATATATTCAATGATTCTGGTGAAGCCGTTTATAATTTTGAAAAAAAGGTTATGTTAAAAATGGGTTAAAGCACCTATTCAGTGAACAAAGTTGAGCCAGTTACGGTTTTTTAATGTTGATCTCAACACATCTCTCCAAATGCATTCGTACCATCGACAATATGCGCTTGCGGTAATTATGCCAACAAAACCCCGTAAAATCAGCCTTAATATGCACGTAAACATTTGGGTAAGTTGATAGGTGTTTGACGGTGCTTTTTTTTATTCTCTACACTGCGAACTGCTATGCAGCAATCCTGCAGTGGTGAGTAAATTTTTTTTTAGCAAACGTTGATAACTTTTATTCAAAGTGGTCAGTTCCATTTAACAGTTCTTACACAAGAGAAAAAAAGCCCTTGTTTTTTCCTCTTTTTCTTAACAGTAACTTGCCAAATCTCTGGATCACACGCAGTAGCGGGTATCCAGGCAGACATTCGCATTGCAAAGTTTATTTTTCTCTGAAAAATGTTTTTCTTCCCCGTGGTCAGCTTTGGAATTCAGGTCCTTGATCAAAACCTTATGGGCTGATAAGTCATCTGTAATTTAAGCTTAGCATCCTGGTACTAAAAGACTCCCACCCAGTGAGAAAAATCGAAGGAGCGTTGAACGCAAGGAACAGACGCAATGAAACGAAAACAACGAGACGAAAACGTGATGGGTATGGCGTATTATATGGAAGGTAGCAAAACGCGATATGACGGGCGGCGCAGCAACCTTTAAATAACGTCAATTATGCATCGCCAATACCTAGGCTACCAAGGCTTATTGCGATTTGAAACCGCCAGAAACCACTGAAAGACTTAAATCACACGCTCTTTATAATGAATTATATCAACATATACTTCGAAAAGGCTTAATGTATATCGGTGCGGGCGCAGGCGCGGGCGTAGGCGCAGGCATACAATAAACGGGATTCTCAGGATTATTTGGTAGGCCGTTGCTTCTAAAACCATGGTTTTATGGGACATGGCCTGAAACCCAAATCGTCCAGTTTCTGTCCAAATTGGTCAAACTAATGATTTGTAAACAAATTGGACACTTTGGAAGGTTCCCGGTAACAGCACCAATCTACATCAACTTCCGGCGTAAGCCGATTGCTAGTCCTATTCAAAAGACGTAACGGTAGGAGGGCGCTCTGCTAACGGTCACAACACACGCTGGACTAAAGGCTAGGCCGGTCAGAATGTAAATCTAAATGACGATCTTAGAATTGCACTGTTTTGCAAGCGAGGTTAAAGCATAATAGCACATTTTTTGAAGAGCGCCGCCCATTTTTTTTTTCAAAATTTTGAGATTTTTACAACGTTGATTGGTAAACTGGCTAGTAAACTATAGCTGTGAAGGTTTACTCGAAATTGTCTATGGTGTCGCAAACGAAGGAATTTTTAATGAAATAATATCGGAAATCTTCCGATAATATTTCAACGGTTGTTGGACACGGCTTCCATATGAAATACCGGGATATAGCGTCATGTACGTATCTACGCGGGGACCCATTTTTGTTTTATGGATTGATGGCAATCAGTTATAGGTCTAAATTTTTCTTGAGGTGGCACTATTTCATCATGGACGACATCCTTAGCGTTTTCCAGCTCACCGCTATTCAGTCTGAGATCCCAATTCTAGTTAACAAATCGCTAGTTTTATGATAAATACGCATTTTTGAGCATTCATCGTTTCGGCAGGTGTAGTTTCCTAGGCTATTACCAACATAACTGCGAACATATCAAATTTTGAAAATTGGGGGCGCTCTTCAAAAAATGTGCATTATTGCTTTAAATTATATGGCACAACCTCGACGGATTTTGACGTCAATATTTTTTCTTAAATTATCATATATTACTCAGATCTTTTGAACAAAGGTTTAAGAGCCGATTTTGTAATGGCCTTAAACATAGACTGCCATAAGAAATGCACGTAGCAAGTTTCACAAATTACCGTATGGAATCCCCAAAGCCCAAATTGAGCAATCTGCCCCCCCCCCCGGAAGGTTTTTGGATGGCCAGTGTAACAAAAGTGGCAGTTTTTCCCGTAAGGTTTTTTGACGGTTCCAGGTGTTTTTGGCTCTGCTTTGTGTTCCAATGGTTGATGAGCATTGCCTGCTCTCGGTTTCAACTAGTTGCTTCAAATGGTTCAAAAGAATATTCTAAAAAAGTGGACACTTTGGAATGGTTTCTAGATGTTTTCTGAATGGTTCCCATTTTCCATCGGTTCCTTGTAGGTATCCAATGGTTGTTGAACATTGCCTGGAACACCAATTCGGTCTTTTTTTATCTAAAATGGACAAAATTTTAAAAAATGACCTCTCAATCCCGTATCAGTTACACAAATTATCGTTTTGGAAACCCCCAAGCCCAAATTGAGCAGATCGTGTCTGATCCCCCACCCCCCCCCCCCCCGCGCGGAAGGTTTTTTGATAGGTCCATGTGTTTTCGGGCTACTTTGTTGTTTCAATTGTTGGTTGACCATTGAATGGTCACCCCAATTGGCCATTTCTGTCCGAATGGCCCCCCCCAAAACCCCTCAAAATAATGATTTTTTAACAAAAGTGGACACTTGGAAGTTTTCGGACAGGTTTTTGGATGGTTCCCAGTGTTTTTGGCCTGCTTTGTGGTTCAACGGTTGAGGAGTTTGCATTCCTGGTCCAAAATGGTCAAAATAAGGGTGTTTATAAAACGGGACCCCAAAACGGTGACCCCCGAAACCGGGCCCCTAACACGGGTACCCATTAAAAACATTTCACTATGTGTTACAACAAGGGTTTCATGGTGTTCCCCGTTTTTCAGAGTTGTGGTCCCGTTTAATGCATCCGCCATGGGGATTATAAACGGGGGACCTGGAAAACGGGACCCCAGTTTTTTCAGCTTACGAGAACGCACGCCGCTATTTATGTGCATAACTTTGCATATGACATAACTCCAAGTGTGTAGGGTGGTGTTCAGTGTGGGTGTGTGGGTTTCCGATGTTTAACACTTAACTGCATAATGTTTTACACTATTTCCACCGTTAGTGCATACGGGACTTTCCTAAATGATTGTTAGATGAAACCCACCACATGTTAGAAGGCTTCAAAGACATCACAATAAGAAATAAAAACTGAAGAAAGTTGTTCAGTCAGAAATTAAGGGCAAAACATTGATTTTCATTTCGCGTCAAAATTGCGAAAAGACACTAATTTG
>JAMKCH010011445.1:0-79693 GCA_023653785.1 Ophioderma brevispina
CTATAATTATTCTACTGTCGTCTTTGAAGCCAAAAGTGCTGGGAATCAAAATAGGATTCCAAATTGTGGGCAGATAGAAATCGTGGTGATTATCTTGGACTGATATACCGTGGAATATTAGTGTCGTCGAGGGACTTATTTAACCTTGTCGTCTTGAACTGGTGCACAAAAGTTATCTTCAGGACTGAGAAGATTCCCATGGAATATTACCTGAGGATTTTTAAGTGTGACGTTTGCATGCTGTCATTTTGAAGTCTCCGCTGTGAGGACATCATCGTTGAACTGCAACGCTTCTTGTGGACATTAGTGGACATTTTTTTGGACAATGAGTATCAATCCTATAAATTGTGTGTAATTTTGATATATGTAATATTGTTTTTGGACATACCAAATTCTTGAACCAAACCAATTAAAGATCATTAATTCTGTTTTATTATATAAAATTTAGATCACTTGTGCACAAGGCTCATTTATTTGTGTTTGAAAGGTATTTCTCGCCTTTGACGTCTACGAGACGTCATAACACTTATAGTTTAGGAATTATGGGGTAAAAACTGTAAAAATGGTAAAAAGGTCAATATTTTGGTTTCTACAGGGGTCACAAATTAAGTGTTGCTCCAATTTTTTTAAAATGTGGTTCAAATTGTTGGTTTAGCTCATAAACACACCCAAAAAAGTAACTCCCCACCCCTGAAATTTGTCTGCCAAGTTCAAACGATACATCACAGTATACATTATGGGATATAATTGGAAGCGGTGTTCATTTACGCACATTTGGACACCCCATTTGTGATGATTGATGAAGTATTGTTGAATTTATGCCCACTTGACCGAACCCACCACAGGATTTAAAAGTTGCAGTAAGCCCTATAGAGAAGGATAATTTGTCATGTAGAGAAGAGGATTGCACTGATTTCAAACTGTAGCAGGATGATTGTCAATAGAATTTACTGCAACGGTAAGGATATGGTACAACATTTGGACGAAGAATGTGCACGACATACCAGTTAGCATTCGAATTTCAGACGATCTGAATATAAAGTGCCATAAACAAATTAATGTCAAGAGTTCGCTGAAAGTGTGTTGGATTCAAACATTAATGAAGACTCGCCTTTAAGATAAATGTTGGAATCAGCCGAAGTAATGAGAATTACTCATACAGAGAAGAAGAGGATTGCACTGATTTCAATTGGTCACAGTATATGATTGTCAATAGGATTTACTGCAACTGTGGGCATAACTTCAACAATACTCCATCGATTGTCACAAATGAGGTGTCAAAATACGCGTAAATAAACACGGCTTCCAATTATATCCCATATTGTGTAACAAGATCTATCGTTTGAACTTGACAAATTTCAGGGGTGGGGAGTTACTTTTTTGGGTGTGTTTAGAATGAAATATAGGAATAGTTTTGACTTTCTTACGTGTCTGGTTATTAACCAAAATGGCGAATAAAGTCAACAGCTATTGGCAGCTATATTGGATTATATTAACCTGTGACCTATTTTGTTGGATTACGTGAAAACTAAGCATAATAGAGCATAATTAGAGAAACAATTTGGACCACTTAACTGAATCAAAGCAATTTTTAACTTTTGACCCATGTACACACCAAAATTGTCTTTTTCATCATTTTTACAGTCTTTACCCCGTAACTCCGGAACTATAAGCCATAGATAATGTAAACTATACCTTTTTGGAATCCTTGTAACCAGACAAACACCATATGGTGTGATTTTTTAACACATACGGAACATTTTAAATATTTTGACCCCTGTATAACCTTGAAACCCAAGCTGGGGGCCATTAAGGGGGGTTGGCAAGTGCTTCCATCAATTTTATGGCTTATCAATGCCTAAAGTACTTGTGTGCAAAATTCACAATTTTATCCGGAAGCGCACACTCTTTCACTACAGTCCCCTGCTATTTTTTCGGTTTTAAAGTTGGCATTTCAATAATGATAATAATTATAATGATAATAGTGTGACATTGACATGGGTCAATGATATTGAACTGACATGGCTACATTAAACCACTGCTGATCTCTATACAGATCAGTGCATTAGACAGACTAAGGATTGCTGAATGGTAAGTACGTCCATATCTGGGACAATGCTTTTGAATACATGAAGTGGTAGTCCAGGCTACAGATTCATTGATAACTAATATCAACCTTCTTTAATTAGATATGTTTTTCAACTGTGTCTAGACCAGTTTTTTATGCGGATTCTGAATCCGGTGGATGCCAGACGAGCAACCTTGAGCATTTTTGTAGAAACGCAAAAAATGAAAATGGCCACCAAAATGCTGTCTCTATGTAATAAGATGATTGTTATGACGTCTCGTAGACGTCAAAGGTCAGAAATACCTTTTAAACACAAACAAATGAGTCTTGTGCACAAGTGATCTGAATTTTATATAATAACACAGATTTAATGATTTTAATCAGTTTGGTTCAAGAATTTGGCATGTCCAAAACAAAATTATCTATACAATTCAAAATTACACTTAACAATTCTAATCTTACTCAGAGTTCATTTATGTCTCCAACTAAAAGTAGCGTTGCAATTCAACCATGATATGTCCTCACAGCGAAGACTCCAAAATGACAGCATACAAAGTCACACTTATAAATCAGGTAATATTCCATGGGTATCTTCTCTCCTGAAGATAACTTTTGTCCAGCAGTTCAAGACGACAAGGTTAAATAAGTCCCTCGATGACACTAATATTCCACAGTATATCAGTCTAAGATAACCACCACCAGTTTCTATCTGTCTACAAGTTGGAATCCGGATCAGTTTTAGAAGATCTGAGAAACAGCCGGCGATACGTCACACTAGAGTAGAACTACTTTCGGCACTACCTGCAAAGTCCAGGGACTAACCCACGGGCGCACTAAGGGTGACCATGGGGAGTTCGCGCCTTCGCTCACATGGAATTATTAAATCCTGGCACTAATACTCTACAGTCGTTACTTATTGCAGAAAAACTACTATAACTATAATGTTAGCTTTCCTGGTTCAACTGCTGGTCAATCTAACCTCTCCAATTTCTCCTTTATTCATGATTACAAAGTTCCCAAGTCTTTAAAATAGACATTACCACATATCTGCATAAACATAACCTTGCCAACCTGGCATGACCAATTGGGAATTCACATAAATTACATTTTTTTTTTTATCCCTGCATTGCAATCACTTCACATTTTATAAGATCAAGGGGATTTAACCTAATAATGCATATGTTTTGATCTGAATGCATAAACAAGTTGACTCAGTTTTATAAATTTAGCCCTTTTTGGGGAATCCCATTCATTGCTCCTATGTGTCACAACAAAAAAAAAACAGGGCATATCTCAACACAGCACTAGGGGAATCCCACTTTTCTCTTGCACAATCTATCTAGAATAACACCTGGTCTGACGCAATATGCACAAGGATCCAAATACAAAGTGCTTTTTCCATGAGAAACCTTTCCTCAAATAAATTGAAAATCAAATTAATATTTTTTAATCAAAAATGGCGCCAATCTAACATGATGATTTTAGTATTTTTTGTCGTACACGCAAAAATCAATGCATGGTTTTCTAAGGGATGATACAATAGCAGACAGTAAAAAACAGTTTGCGGTTTTTCTATTGTTCTGTTTTGTTTCTTAAACCTTTGAAACGTTCTCGGTAGGTGGTATAGAACCGATCCATGCATTTGAGAGGAATTCGTATTCACAAAAAAATCTCCTATAACTTTAAGTATATTGTCCAGCCGTTAGCTCGGCTTACCAACTCTGAGCTGAATCTATGAATACAATCATTGCCTGGGTTTCGGTCTTCCGCGAGACCGACTGAGCAGGAATTTGAGCGGTACTCGTCCCCCGCGACCAGAGATATTGTACTGGTATGGTTTGGATTGGCAATGGTAATTGTAGGATGATTAGAGCCCTGTGTCCTGTTTAGAGCTGCCTCCACCATACTTTTCAGGAGGTTGAATATGGTTTCTGAGGCATTACATCTTAAAGACGGTTTGGGGGAGAATTATCACCGGGATAATTAGTTATAGTTGCTTCTGTAATATTTGTTGTTTTCCTAGACGTGTAATTATTTTCGATATGCTATCAGGTGTTCGCTCCGGTGCTTAATTCGATTTTACTCTTTGTCTCTACAATGATTTTTCGAATCTGAATACTATTTTTCTATATCCCTGCAGAATGCTTAAAGCCCTGGACCTCTTGTATGGAAAGCGGGAATTCCAGACCTCGGGCATTACATCTCTTCCGCTTACAGCGGCCCAATTGTGATCGCTTCCGCACTAACGCAAGATTTAATAACGTCGACAAATTCTGGGCTATGCCCGGTGTGAAGGGGATATAGTCCCGGAGATATAGCCCGGGGGATGTGGTTCCTAGGGACAGGGTCCTTCGGACCCCTGTCCCTATGAACAATAGCCCTAACCGGCCTAAGGAACCGATCGGTCCTCCGCCATGGCTTCTAGGATCAGTGGTCTTCACCCTGTTGACCCCTGTTCCTAGGAATAACAGTTCTTGCTTTAATGTTGCTAGTTTTTATACTCCGGACCATGTCTTCCAGGGTCAATAATCTTCACCGCGTGGACCCGTCTCTCTAGAAATAGTATTCCTTACTTCAATATTAGTTTCTAGGTTTTTTATATAGTTAACCGTAACTTCATCGGACCTATAGCTCTTTTACACATGAAATAACCATTGTCCTCCGCTACTTAGTCCTGTATATCACGGTATGAACGCAAATAGGATGAATGACCGACATATGTTACTAGATAATGTATAAAAAAGCAGGAGCTTCGTCACCGCCTTCTTGGTCTAGCGGTAAGGTCTATCTGACTTAACATTTGAATGAACCATGTTCGTGTCGTAGAGTATGTTTTTTAATGTATTTCAGTTGTTTTTTTAAATTGCAAGTGTCATTTTAGTGTTTGCGGAATTGCGTTATGTTTTGCGATCACTACCCTCGTTAATTGATTTCCACCGGCCAATATTACCACTTTTCATTTCATGGAAGACCAACTTTCAAGGGTAATATAAAACTTTTTTTTAAAATTTAGTCCAGCTGTATGGGGGTGGGTGGGGGAGGGGGGGGGGGGGGGAAGGAGGAGAGGCATCGTACCTCATTACCTCACTATGTAAAAATTTCAAATAACGCATGTGCACTGATTTTACTTAACTAACGCCATTGAATTCTTCACAAAATCTCACAAAATGTACAGCTGGTGTGCTATTTTTGTAATTTGTTAGATTTGTGAAATCATAATGTGATTTTGTAAGTTGCGTGATTTAGTAAGTGACCACACACACCCTCACACATGCGCGCACACACACACATATGCACCCACATCACTCACACATGCACACACATACGCACACACATGCACACACACACACGCACACACACACACACCACACACACACACACAATGCACAACAACAATAGGACACATGCAATTATAATCACACAAATAGAAAAAAGAATGGAAATAAAAGGAAACGCACATGCTCGAGCTTTCGCATATGAATTCAAACATTGATACATGAACCCAAGTGAGTGGGGTTATGGTTAATTAGATTAAAAATGTCACAAGTTGTGATGTCTTATTTATAAATTGGAACTTAAATGGAATTTGCATTACTTTGAAAATTGGGTCTAATATCTCTACAACTTAACGACTCTTGTAATTGGTGAATACCCACGTACCAACTACCCTAATATTAAGTAGCAAAAATAATTATTAAAATTATTTGACCAGCCCGTTGGTGTCCATAGACGGTTTCAGCCCCTTGTATCATATTGACAGAACGATAATTAAGTCGAACCATGCAATGAATATGTCTTAATTGAAAAGATATTTGTGTAATGATTACTTAGAATTTTGGAAATTGAAGAAAAATTGCCCCTTGGTTGGAAAAGCAACAAAACTAAGGAATTGATGGAAACTCTGCTGGAATCCATATGGCGCTCATGAATATGTGCTGTATATCGCATTACCAAATAGGCAGAATGATACTAAGTTGAAGCCATGCAACTATCAGGTCTTATTTGAAAGATAATCGTATAACAATTAATTACAGACTTAAAAAATTGAAGACAAAATTGCCCTTGGTTTTTAAATAGCGTAGAATTATTGTATTCGTTAAAATCCAATAGGCGGCTATGGAAACAAATGTCGCGGGGTCTCACCCTGTGTTTTAATTCTTAATCTATCGAATAGTATGCTTAAAGTCATTTCAACAGTCACGGTTATTGTGTACTGGAGTTAAGTGTGCAGAATATTATATGCTATTTAAGGTAAATTTTCAAATTAAAATAAATATCATTTTTTTTTTACAAAAACGGGACGGGTATAACAAAACACGGAACCAGAATCATGCAATAGAATCTCTTGAGGTATTTTCACCCACATTATGTGATTTCTCCTAATTTCTGGGATTCATTTTAATATATTCTTTCACACTCCAGTTTCCATTTCCTGTTATTTCTTTGTATTTTAAGTTGTAGGTTATTCTCGGGCCTAAATGGGTTGTTCCTGCCTACTCCTCCATGGTGTTTTTTCTGTGTTTGATGTCATTTGATGTGTTTTATGGAAATAAATAACATTTCAATTTGGAAATTGGATTTTAGTTGTAAAAATAGAAAATAGATACGGCCTATTGTTTCTATGCCAATTTCTTGCACGCCGTAGGTGGTGTATGCCTATAAGTAAATCATACGTTTACTTTGAACCGAAACGAAAACTGCATTACACTAACTTTATTTTTAAAGGAAGCATCATCGAATGAGTATGATATTGAGCGGCGCACGGTTCTCATTGTGTCAGTTTTTTTTTGCTGTTTTTAGATTCTAACTTGAAAACTTTATGTTGTAGATAGTACACACTATTCTTTTCTCATTGTGCAGTTTGGTGAAATTGCATTCTGATTAAGTTCAATAACACCCAAGTCATTCTTTCGAATAGACTAAAAGTGAAGCTACGTTACTATTATTTGGTAATTAGACGACCCCTTTTCGGGAACAATTTCACCGAGCTTCCTTGCACGACCTGCAAAGGAAGTATCGGTCATTGGAGAAGAAAATATTGCCTTTTTCGGACTTTCTGTGGCGGTCAATACAAATCAAATTCTTTAATCATGCACGTTACCGTGTTAAAGTTGGATAGTGCCGTGCGGATATATAGAAGAGTGTCTTGTCATAATTTCTACATACCCAATATATAATCAATTAAGAAAATTAGGCCAATTTTAAATGGTTTATTTGGAAACCTCTCCATCCTAAAAAATCTGTTTTTCATTTGTTTTTTTATCTATTTTAATTAAGGTTTTTCCGTCAAAAGATATATAGTAATTAATACAAATAGGTGGAATTACAAAGGATATGAATATTAATTAATATAACAAAAAAGAGGCTCATTATAAGCTATGAATGATTAATTTTTCGCCTTATTCCCCTCTTATTATTATTATTATTATTAGCCTGCGTCGGTTGGGGTAAATTGGCTATTTTTATGCACTAATTAAGACGTTTTCCCTCAACTTCCAAATCTTACCACTGCACAACGAAATTACCCTTTTTTTGCTGTTTTTTTAGATTCCTAACTTTGAAACTTTAGGCCTGTAGATAGTACAAACTATCTCTTTTTCTCATTGTGCAGTTTTGGTGAATTGTATTCTGATTAAGTTCAAATCACACCCAAGTCATTCTTTGAATATTAAAAGTGACTAAGTTACTATTATTTGGTAATTAGAACGATCACTTTTCGGGAACAGTTTCACCGCGCCTTCCTTGCAAGACACTGCCCAGGAAAGTATCTGTCATTGAGAAGAAAATATTGCATTTTTACCGGACATTTCTGTGCGCAATAGCAAAATAATTCTCTTAATCATTCACGTTACCGTTTTAAGTTGGATAGTGCCGTTAGGGATATATGAAAAGTGTCTTGTCATATTCTACATAACTCAATTATAATCTTAAGAAAATTAGGCCAATTTATTGGTTTTATTTGGGAACCTCTCCATCCTAAAAAATCTGTTTTCATTGTTTTTTTTTATCATTCTAATTAAATGATCAAATAATTCTTAAATAAACTATAAATACAATAAAATAGGGACTGCCAATTTACATTTTTTACAATAGTTTTTCTGGATGTATTGAGGTTAAGTGTTTTTCTCTGATGCCATTGACTATGTGGTAGTACACGCTTGTACACTAAAGGTCGTTATAATGACACACTAAGGCCTTAAGTGTAAATGTTAAAAAAAACAAAATACCTATTTTATATATATTGCGATTTCTGGTCATTAAGTTTTTAGTTTGTGATTTTTATAGGCTTCGATAAATCCCCTTTTTCTGTGGGGGGGTCCTCATATTATTATTAATTATTTTGTGTTATTATCTTTCATCTATTTGTAGTAGCAGCTAGTAGTAATCACATTTTCTTCACCTTTATGGGATTTCCGGCAAAATACAGTCAGATTCAGATGGTTTGATAAGAGACATAGTGTCGGCCCTATTCCCTAGAAAGGTACCTCATAAGTTCATCTTCACAATACTTAATAACATCATAAACGCATTCCAACCCTGCAAGATTTCGATAATTTTGCCAAATTTTCCTTTAAAAAAATCCAAAATCCGTGTTCCCCTAACAAATCATTACTTTTTAAGTTGATGTGATATATGTAATTAATTCAATTAGAAATAATCCAAATAAATCACAAACATAAACAAAATTAACAGGTGGTGTGGGACAATTTAGCAGTTTCTTATATACTCTGGAATTTTCTGGACAAGGGAGTATTATCAATTAAAGCATTTTTCTCTGAAAGTCATCGACTCTATGGGGCATTAACATACTTGTTCATCGTGAGATATATGGGCACTTCCTATTATGTTAAATATATTGAATAGCTAAATCAAATAGATTTTAATTAATGATTATTTATGATGGTTGTTTTTATTATTTTTGATAAAATTATTATTATAAGCATTATTAACTAATATGGTTTAGGGGAATTCTGTTTTGTTATGCACGTAAGTTGACGTTAGGGCGAATTTCTGTTTCCCCTTAACGTTATCCTCAATAGAGCTTTTTCTTCATGTGCACCAACATTGTGGAACTCACTCCCTATAAACATTCGCTGTTGTGTCTCAGTTAATGAATTTAAGAACAGTCTTAAGACATATAATGTTTAAATTATTGCATTTTCAATTATTGCTATTTGACTCTCCAATGTAAGTTTGTTCAAGTTCCATTACTTTGTATGTTTTTGCTCCTCCTTTAGGTTACATGTTCACGGTTGAATTATTGTTTCTCCTGTTTACTTGTTTATGTAACTCTTTGTACAGCGCCTCGGAATAGGTTGCCTAGATAGATGGCGCTTTATAAATGCTATTATTATTATTATTATTATCCTTTGTTTGAGGTTTATTCCGTCAAAAGATATGAATAGTAATTAATGCAAATGAGGTGGAATGACAAAGGATATGAATATTAATTAAAATAACAAAAAGAGCTCATTATAAGCTAATGAATGATTAATTTTTCGCCTTATTCCACTCTTATTATTATTATTATTATTATTATTATTAGCCTGTGTAGCAGGTTGGGGGAAATGACGATTGTTATGCAATAATTAAGACGTTCCCTCAACTTCCAAATCTGACCACTGCACAACTGAAATTGACCCTGTTTGCTGTTTTAGAGTCCGAACTTTGAACCTTTAGGCTGTAGATGTACAAACTATACTTTTTGAATCCTTATGGTCGTTAGACACATAATGTCAATTTTTGGTACACTTTCAACATATGGGGTTCAATTTCAAAATGTTTGACACCTGTACAAACTTGTCTTGATCCCTTCCTTAAGCATCATTTTGCAGCACTTAAGAAATCTGCGTTTCAGGGGTCCTGTCAGGCTTGTCACTATTTATCTCAAACCATTGTACGTGAGATGTGTTACAAAATGTCTTGCTAGCTCCCAGGGGATATGTAGTGTAGTATTATGTAGTAGTGTAGTAGTAGTATTAGTATAGTAGTAGTTGTAGTTGTAGTATGTAATAGTATTAGTAAGTATGTAGTAGTAATGTAGTAGTAGTATGTAGTAGTAGTAGTATTACTAATATGAGTAGTAGTAGCTATGTAGTAGTATGTAGTAGTAGTAGTCTAATGTAGAGAGTATTAATTGTGTAATAGTAGGTAGTAGTAGTAGTAGTAGTAGTAGGAGTAGTATTAGTTAAGTAGTAGTAGTAGTATAGTAGTAGTAGTAGTGTAGTAGTAGTAGTAGTAGTAGTAGTAGTAGTAGTAGTAGTAGAGTAGAAGTATTAGTAGTAGGAGTAGTAGGTAGTAGTAGTAAGTAGTAGTAGTTTAGTAGTGTAGTAGTAGTAGTAGAATTAATAGTAGTAGTCGTAGATGAGTAGTAGCTAGTAGTAGTAGTAGTAGTAGTAGCTGTAGTAGTAATGTAGTAGTAGATTAGTAGTAGTAGTAGTAGTAGTAGTTTAGTAGATGTAAGTAGTAGATGTAGTGTAGATTGTAGTAGTAGATGTAGTAAATGGAGGAGTAGTAGTAACAGTAGGAGTAGGAGTTATATGTCCCAGTAGGAGTAGTACCTAAGCTTATGTGTGGGTTACGGGAATTCGCCTTATTATGCCATAGATGAATACGTTAGAAAAAAAAAAACACATCCAAAAAACACCCCCCCCCCAAGGGGAATATCGTTTCCAATTAACCTTATCCATCCGACTCGCTTTATTCCGTCCAAAGATATGAATATTAATTTATGCAATAAAAATAATCTACTATAGGACTATAAAGGCTATGGATATGTAATTCATTTATAGCCTAATGAATAATTCAATTTCCCCCTAGTGCATTCTAAGTAATTATTTTAGTGTTTGTATAATATTATGATATAGTTATAGTAAATATTTTACCTTTTGACTTAGTTGGATATAGCTGACCCCTTATGAACCGCAACAGTTGAGGTCAAAGTCATGCAGCCGTCCACCACCCCCCTGAATTATTGCCACCAACAAAATAATATACTATTCATAATTTGTCACTCTACCCATATAGGCCTACTGTGTAACAAGATTAATGAGCAAGGGCACACTCCGACAAGTAAAAGGTCATATAGGCGGTAATTTTCAGGGCACTGTAGGTTCGATAAATCAATGGATTTTTAAAAAAAATTGGAAGGACGGGATCAGAGATTTTGAATTCATTCACACATGTGAGGGCAAAGGGGATCTTTGGGGTAATGTGGGGTAGGCGGGGACATAAGTACGCACTACTCCAATCAGAGTGCTGATTCAATTATGAGCAACCAGTGGTGGAGATTTCTGCGTTCTTTCATTGTTCGGGGGATGCTCTATTCACGAATGGATAGAACATCCACCTGAAAAATGAAATCATGCAGGAATCTCCGCCACTGAAAAGTATGTATTACAAGCCTTTTAGGTCACCAAGTGTATTTGAAAATTTAATGTCACAATTTACATTGGGGAGATTTCGTGGAAAAAAATAGAGTAAACAAAAACCTATCAATTGTATGCTTATGTGTCATTCATATGTTGTACTTGGTTATTATTTTAGGGCTACTAATCCTATGCATGTTAGTGTTTATCAAGAGTAGGTTCATTTCTCAATAGAATTCTTTAACATTCTTCGGACTTGGACACACATTTCATTTCATTTTATTTGCCAGATTAAAACATACATAAACAAACATTATTACAAGTACTGAATTGCACGATCAAATATAAAACATCCACACAAAGGAGGATGGTCATAACACACGTATAAATAACACTCAATAAAAAGTATTGCACTATTAACTTGTAAAACACATCTGATCATATAGGGATTGGCACAATGCATCTCTTCCCACAATTACAATAACCTAAACAAAATAGAAACAAAATTCCTAAGAAACGAGTGTACCTAGGACATGGACAATAATTCCAAAGACCTGGTAGTCCGTCCACGTCGGGCTTGGACATTAATTCCTAAGGATAGATATTCCACCTTGGACTTGGACACTACTTTCTTATGGATTGTAGTCCACGCATATGGCAAGCCATAAAGGCCATAACGTATTGCTGCAACGCGTTGCGAGAAAGTAGCAACGCGTTGCGACATTTCGGCAACGCGTTGCGACATTTCGGCAACGCGTTGCGACATTTCAGCAATGCGTTGCTGTGTCGGCCAATCAAAATCATGGATTTCTGTGACGTATTTAAAAAAATAGCCCCACAACGCGTTGCTAGATACTTTGCAACGCGTTGCGAACCTTCACAACGCGTTGCGAGCTTCACAACGCGTTGCAATCTTCACAACGCGTTGCTAAGGCTAACAAGCCATAAGGGTCATAACGTATTGCCGCAACGCGTTGTGAGAAAGTAGCAACGCGTTGCGACATTTAAAAAGACGCCATGGACAAGCAGAAGACCAAATACAGGAGAGAAAACACCATATGTGGTGTTAAAACCAAAATCGTGTTACAAGCAACGACACCCAGACGTGAAAGGACGAGAAAAAAACTAGAGGGCGTGTGACTAGAAAAGAAAAATAACATTAGTCACGGATGTTCATGCCATTGGGTTGATATGTGTCAAGTGTGGTAATCCAATATTTTTCGCGATACTGGCGTCTAAATTTAGACTGTTTTTCTGCGAATTCAATGACTGTGACTTGCAAATCATCCAAACCGTGATCGGGTAGGGAAAAGTGAACGGCAACCGGTTTATCTTTATGTTTTTGATGATGTCTTATGGTTGAGCAGTGATTTCGCATGCGTTCTCGAACGTCATTGCCCGTCTCTCCCACATATTGTTTACCACACTTGACACACTCAATCAAGTAGATAACGTTGAGAGTTGTGCAAGATGTACTTTGTCTTATACTATAAGTTTTGTTGTTGATATGGCTTTTAAATGTAGTAGTGGTACGCATGTGATTACAATTTTTACATCTTGGTTTAAGGCAGGGTTGGTAACCACTGTTTGGGAGTTCTGTCATCATCTGATTTGGATTGAAAAATTTGAGCTCTAACTATAACGTGCTCCCCTGGTGGTTTTGGTTAAGAAGCTCAAATTATAAAACAACAACCTTCTATGAAACAAAAACTCAACAGAGAGGTTGTGGGTTCGAGTCCGATTCACAGCAAGTTCCTTTACGATAGTATGCAACGCCCGCTTGTTATCAATTTCTTCGACCTTTTTATAATTATTTCTGTAACAAAAATCACATCAGATTCGTGTCAACTCCCCATTACGTATCTATACTTAATTTGAGTTGTCCGTATCACATCGAGAAACGAATGCCTGATCGTGGGGTGAGGGCGGCAAATACGTGACGCCGAAAGGCGGTGGAACGCTAGTGATGTAGGAAACTCGACCAAAAACCCATCAATGTTTGTGATGGCCAATGGTTATGCGCGCTCTAGTACTTACAGAGAGGGTGTGGGTTCGAGTTCCCATTCACAGGCCAGTTCCTTTTACGACAGTATGCAACGCCCGCGTTGGATCAGTAATCTTTCGCCTTATATATAATATATATATATATATATATATATATTTATATATACTATATATATCTATGTGAGGTGGTGTATGGGTGGGTGTGCGTGTGTGTATGGTGTTGTGTGTGGGTGTGTGTTGTGAGTGGGTAGGTGGAAGTGGGGGGGGATGAAAACTTTATGGCCAATGATAGTGAAAACAAATCTGTTTAGTCCTGCGTGCAATAAAGATGTATATAACTAATCAAAAAGTTTGACATCTTGCTCAAACTTGTTAGAATTGGCGGCCGTTGGTCCGGTGTAGAAGTACTATGAGTACGGTGTACTAATAGTCCGGGAACAATGGTGAACGATGGGGCAATCGATTCAGTGAGTCTTCAAGCTTTATTCCGTTATCGTCTATGGGCCCAGGCCTGTGGCTGCCGCCGGACTATAATCTGCTTCACACCGGTATAAGACATAAAAATAATAAAGTCATAATATAATCATTTAGGCATTATAGCTCAAAAATAAGAGGTAGAAAAGTAAATAAACAATCAGTGTAAAAACTTAGAATTGGTGGCCATTTGGTTATGCAAATAGGTACACTTCTGCCAAGCATGCATGGGCCTTGTGAGACATACAATATAATAATTCATAAACTAACAAATTAAGGTCATTTTAGGGTGTCAAAATAGTGTTTTAGATAGTAATAAGGACTAAACCCTTGCAAACATCTTACGATTGGTGGCCATTTTGGATTTATGGGCAAATTTGTCACATTTCACCACTTGGATGTCTTTTTTGACTTTTAGTAAGGCAATTCTGTGGGCCTTATAAAAGGCACTGTGGTGAGAGAAATTCTATTGCCATTTGTTCCAGCTCACCTAGAATTAAGTTATTTTTCTCAGCTACTATACTTGAGTAGTATCTATCAATATAATATGCCAACTGCGTGTTATAAATAAATTTCGCTCTATGAATATTCACATCTCAAGGTGACGGTCCCCAGATGCACAGCTAAACATATCGAGTATTAAAGTGCAAATAGAGATTTCACATATCGGTGTCCCTAAAAAAGTGAAGCTTGATATGCTGATGTTTGTTTAACTTTAAAGATTTCCATAAAAATATTCCCCTTCAAGGAAAGCTGAAGAAATATTATTTTGGATTGTATGGCAGCCAATACAAAACTCAGCCTATGTTTAAATTAAATATAAGGAAATTAAAATTCACCATTTGTTTTCACATTTCGACATTATGTAGCCAAATACAAGGTAGAAATCTATGAATGTCTTCTGCCCCTAACGTCTTTTTCGAAGAAAAAATGAATACCAACCTGACGAAATAAAGAGGGAAAAAAAAAATGCGTAGGTACGTTAGGGATTTGAATCACTACATATGACTCAATTTTCATGATGACTCGAAATCTCCTTGAACCTTTAAGGGAACGATCATTAGATTACAAAAGTTTGGTTAACCAGGGAGCAAGCGTACCCTTTTTAAATTCCCAATTTGCTATTTTTGGTACTATATTCAAGGATTAGATAGTCTATGAAACACTGAACAGAAATCAGAGGGCTGATTGCGTAAACATGCACACCGACCCCCCCCCCCGGTTGCCCACCCCCCCCCGGGGGGTCAACTCCGAACAGTATTCAAAGCATATCAATATGGGTTTCAAATGGAAGGAAATCACTCCAGGAACATGAATCTCTCCTTTATTTTAGTGTCAGACCGACATCGGTGCTGATTAGTGTCAGACCTACATCGGTGCTGAAATCATGCATTAACCCTCGTCTTACCAAGCCTTTTTGTGTAACACGGATTACCAAGGGGGTGGTTACCACCACCTCGAGAATTCGTTATAAACCACCGGATGCTTATGATTTTAATACCAGTGGATAGCTATGGTCATCCTCTTTCCATTGATATTAAAATAAGTACCAACATACATAGTATGGCGTCACAATGACGTCATCAAGTCCGCGAGTCTGCAAAATTGACATTTTCCATAGAAAATAGGTGAAAATCCAATTTTTCGCTAAAAACGTTTTTAGAGCCATACCACCCATTATTTTCAAAAATGCACCATAAAATATCCTTGGGTGGCAACCATCCCTGGGGGGAAGGGAGTGGTAACCACCCACCCCACCCCTGGTAAGACGAGGGTTAAAGTTGTACAGCATATTCACACGTGTATCAAACGGGTGTGCTTCACTGACTATCATCACAATGGTCATATGTCATTCTTGCCACTGATCATATACATGTACATCATTTTCCCTAATCACAGAATGACAATCTTATATGAAACCATGCAGCCCCTACCTCCCTCTTTGGCCATTGTAAGGTTCATTTTAGTCACATTTATGACATTCATTTGTATGTTTATCATTATCTGAGCAATATTTTACTATTTTAACCACATTTTGTATATTAAAAATAAGAAAAAAATGTAGGCAATTTTCTGGATTTTCCCTGATCAGAATCAAAATTCCCGAGTTCTATTTTTTTCGCAAACCAGTTGCAACCGTTTCAGAAGTTCGTATAATTTTGGTTAATTTAAACGGTTTGTCACCAAAATAATTAAGGGCCCGTACAGTATTCACAGAACCATGCCAGTTTATGTGACCATTTTTTAGAGTTTCATTTCCTAGTATCAAGTAAGTGAGGAATGCGCGGTTTACGGCTCGCAGTTGAGGTGGGGAGGATGCATATTGAGGCTGTAAGGATCCGCACGGAACCTTAATCCAAGTGAGCATTAGTAAGTTTTGTCACCACCCTAAGGGGCCATGTGGTAGATAGACATGGCCCAGGGCCTTAGCGTGTTGACAAGTTTACTAATGCTAATATGCAACTATTTCGGGTCCAGTGGCGGAACTAGAATTTTTTTTTTTGGAGGGAGGGGGGGGAGCAAAGCGATTTTTTTGGGATGAAAGTGAAATTTTTTTGGGGGGGATTAAAAATTAAAAATTCAACAATTTTGAGATTTTAACAATATTGGTCCCAACAATTCGGCTAGTTTGGCCAAAAAAAAATTTTGTGATTTTTAGCATGAAATCGCTGCTTTTTGCACAGAAGAAAATTCTGATAGCTAATTGTTCTTCTGATCGATCGGGAGGGGGAGAAAAAAAGAAAGACAATGTTGGGGTGCGCACCCAGCCCCCTGGGCCGCCACTGCTGGGCCCTTTACTGAGAATCAAAGGTTCTAACTACCCACAGGGTCCCTTTCAACTCCCAAGATTCCCTTTCCAACTGTCTGAGAGCCCCTTCCCAGCTGCAACAGGAAAATTCATTCCCAAGTACCCAGATCACCCCTTTCCTCTAAAACACATGCGGCTTTTCAGTCAAATAACTCAGGTCCCTTTCCAACTACCCCAAGGCAATTCCACACTAATTCACACGAGTCAAATATACAAAGGTTACCCTTCCATTTACATCATGGCCAATTCGTCCAACTATCCATTGGGTCCCCTTCAGACCACCATTGGTTCTTTCTCACCTACCAGATATCGTCCCATTACCCAGGGTCACTTCCCAGGGTACCCTTTCCATATTCGCCAGGGTTCACCTTATCACCAGGTTTCCACTTCTCCCAAGCGTGTTGCCAATAAAAACTCACGTCCAAAACACTTTATTACCTTTCCGTACTCAATCAGGTTTTCCTTTCACCAAATCACAAACATGAAAAAAAAAGGGATTTATTTTATTTTTCTTATGTTTTATCATGTTTTAACATTTTTTGTCAATTTAATTTTAGTTTTATTATTTTGATTTTAAGTTTTATTTACGTTTTGTTTTTCGTTATACAAATATTGTTACAGATTTGGCATGTTCTTTTGTTTGTTTTTACTTTTAGGTATCATATTTTATTTTTATTGTTTTTTTAATGTCATTTTTATTTACCCTTTCTGCTTTTGATTTTAAGAACAAATTAAAAAAAGAAAAAACCTAAAAAATTAAAAAAAAAAAAAATCATTTTGCTTTTTATTTTTCAGTTTTCTTTTAATGAGTTTTATTTGGTCATATTTTTAATTAAGTAGTTTTATTTTTATCTTGTTTTATACATTGTAGAATAATGTATTATTTTTTATATGTTCATTCAGGCCCATAACCAGGGGCGAGGGGCAGTTGCCCCCCTTCCAAAAAGCCCCCCTAAAAACCCATTTAAAAGAACTAAAAAGGCCAAAAATAGATTTTGTGAGCAGAGCAAGCAAAAATGAGGGTTTTGCGTTTTGCCCCAAAAATGGTTAAAAAAATCACTTTGCCAAAATTCGCCACGAATTGGGGAAGGAAAAGTCCAGTTTTAACACCCCCAAAAAATGTTGTTACGGGCAGTGCTTCATTGGTAGTTTGGTTGATGATTTTTGCTTTTATTTAACCCTCGTCTAACGAAGGGGGGTTACCACCCCTTCGGTTTTTTCCCGGCTTGCTAAAACCCCCTTTTTGGTGCCAAATTATTAATGTAATTGTCAATGGACATGTCCGTCCTTTTAATCCAAAAAAGCAAACATCCAACCAGGGGATAGGGTAAGATACAGGATGATCCAAAGTGATGGATGGGGGGGGGAGGGTAACCACCACAAATCCGGACGAGAAGTACCAACATGCCTAACCAACCAACACAGGAAACATCACAGCCATTTCCATAGACACACCACGTGAAAAATCAATTTTTCGCCAAAAAGGTTAGGAAAAATCAGATTTTCATGCGGTTTTGACCTCTTGATGGGAAAGGGACTAGTTTTAACTGACAGCATTGTAGAAAGCTATATCAAGGTGTTCAGTTGCTAAAATGCGAAATATCAATTTCAACCCTATATTCAGTAATTTTCGTACTTTCCTCCACATATGACGTATGGACGTCATAATGGGATGTTAGTACGTATTTTGGTACAAAGAAAGAAGAACTCTAAGCTATTCCTTTGGTACCAAATTTTACAGGGAATCGGGTGTGCGTAACGAAAATCACAGGGGGTGGTTAACCACCCCCCCCCCCCATTCGGGAGTGGGTACAAAAATGGATCAGGTAGACGAGGGTTAATATTCAATTTCTTTTAAATTTGCTATTTTTATTTTTAACTAGCTGGTATATTTTGTTTGATTCATTTTTCAAACAATCAGATTACAGATAGAGGATTTGTAATTTGAAAAAAGTATTCATTTTTGGCTTTTTTTTTTTCATTCAGTTATCTTTAGTTATTTTTTTTTTGTAATTTTGTATTTAATTTTCATTAGTGATTTCTGTATTTATCTAATTGTTTTTAGTTAAATAATTTTGATATTAATTGTAAAGTGGCAATGTGTGTATACCGAATGCATTTATCCATATGGCGAGAAATCCTTAAGACAGGGATTTTTCATGAGAATCCTTTTATAGCCATGGGTCCTATTTTCCCCAAAACGGCCTCAAAACGTGGTACAAGACAACAATTGAAAAAAAGGGTAAAATATTTGAAACAAACTCCTTAAAAATGGGTACTTTCTACCTAAATGACCTTAGGCTGAGAGAAAGAAAAATGACCAATGGTGAGTTCGAGTCCTCAAAAGACGCCATCGGCAGCCCCGACCAAAACAATCAGAGAGCCCCCACCCCTCGGCTATTACAGTCCCACTTCAAATAAGCAAAAATGTTTACTGATATATTTCACTTGAATCAAGAAGTATTCATTATATCCGTATATTTGTTAATTATCAAGTATGGCAATGTTATTACATGTGTCAAATTGCAGTTCGCTGGCAAGACACCAGCTTCAATGTCTTCAAATATCAGTACAAGGGGACAAAGAACATTCTGACTGCAATTTTTAACACTTAACCATCGTCTAACCGAAGGGGGGGGGGTGGTACCACCCCCCCCCCTTACCAGAAGGTTTTACCCGGGAGGTGCTAAAACCCCCTTTTTGGTGCCAAATTATTTAATGTAATTGTCAATTGACTATGTTCCGTTCCTTTTAATCCAAAACAAACACTACACCGGGGAGAGGAAAGATAGGGTGATCCTAAAGTGGTCGATAGGGGGGTGGTAAACCACCCCCCCTACGGAGAGAAGTACCAACATGCCTAACACAACAACAGGAACAATTCAACATATACGTGATTTTGGTACCACTAGATAGCTATGGTCCTACTCTTTTCATTGATACAAAATGAGTACCAACATGCTGCATCTACGTCACAATGACGTCAAACGTTCGCTGTCAGCAAAACTGCCATTGACATGCTCCCCCTCCACACACACAGTGAAAAATTAAATTTTTGCCAAAAAGGTTAGGAACAATAGATTTTCAGCGGTGTTTGACTCTACTTGATGGGAAATGACTAGTTTTATTATAAAGACTAATTATTTTAGAGCTATAATAGGGTTTTGGGGGTTTTGAGTCGCCTAAAAGTGCGAATATCAATTTTCCACCTATATCAGTATTTTCGTACTTTCCTCAAACATATGACGTAATGGTGAAGTCATAATGGTGATGTTCGTACTGATTTGGTACCAATGGAAAGAAGAAGGACGAAAACTCTAAGCTATCCTTTGGACCAAATTTACAGGAATCGGGTGTTCAGTAACGTAAATTCACAGGGGGGGGGTGGAACCAACACCCCTTCGGGAGTTTTGTTCAAAAATGGGCTAAGGTAGACGAGGGTTAAGTGCCAAGGGGGGGGGGGTTCATGGGACCCCCAAAAATTTGTTTTCGCGCTGGCCGCTTACGCGTGGGATTTTTGCGGCCTAAATTTTTTGTCATTGTCTGAATTTTAAATGCGCTTCTTTTCCTACCAAAATAATTAAAATTGGCCAAGCAGTTAATGAGCTTATAGTGGGGGTCCCATGGAACCCCACACCCCTTGGGCACTAAGGAAGTCATTTCAGAATATTTTTAAAAATAAGAATAAGAAACCAAGAACCAAAGCCATTTTTTGGCTGATATAAGTTCACAATACATGTAAAGTAAACAATTATTTAGTAACATTAAAAAAATTAACCCTTATGTGCTGAAACAAACAATTTCATCATGGATGTTGCCAAACCGTTATGTACAAACTCTATGGAAAATGACGTGCATTTTGCACAAACCGTAAAAATACAGGATTCACTAAAAACTGCTAGTTTGTGTAAATAATGTAATTGTGGGTCTTCTAGAATAGAATATCAACATAATAAGTTTTCAAAATGTTTGGTGGACGCGCAAGGTTCATTTGAATTCCGTCTTTTTTTCCAATTTTCGGTGTTTTAAAACAATGTTTTGCCCCTATTTGCAGCAAAAAAAAACAAATTTCATGTGTTGTGCTTGATTTGGGGTTGTCTCTCTGACCCTCTCCACCATGTGGTTAAATTTCATGCAAAAAATTTCCTGGGAAATTTGTTCCTTAGGGGGGTTCCCATGGACCCCCCCCCCCCCCTTGGGCACCAACGTACCAACGGGAGAGAAAACCCCTTGGTCACCTTAAGTGTTAAAGTACCAAATAACAAAGCGAGCGCGAAGCGAACCTTATAACTACGCGTTGTACGTATTGAAAGGCTACGAAAATCTAAGGATGACAGGTTTAAAATAATACCGACCCTCATTTGATCCCCTTTTCGTTCTTACCATTAACTCATACGGAGATAAAATCGGCAGGTAACGGACAAAAATATTGTAATTTAATTGTAGTCCGATATTCAACAAATTATTTAAAAAAAAAAAAAAAAAAAAAAAAAAAAAATTCTTGATATTTTAAAATTATGCTTGGAATAATAATACGATAAATCCAAATGTTTAATAAAATATAAATAAAATTTCACCAATAGATGGCGCCCAATTAAATTCATAACTTATTAAGCGGAGGGCGGCCAAGAAATCCTAATTTGAGACGTTGACCATTGATTTAACACGTAAAAGCGAGCTCGTGGCGAAAAATTCGTGATTGTTGAATGTTGTCAGGGCTGGTGGATTACGGAAAACAAACATTTTTTGATCAAAAGTTATACTATTAGGTTCGGAAGTCGAAAGAATACGACTTTAAACCAGGGGGGCCGGACACGATCTGCGGGATTTTGGCATTTGGGATTTCCAAACGGTATAATTTATGGAATTCTTGCGTGCATTTTGGCAAATATGACATCATGAAAGATTGTATTGAGCGCTCGCTTCTAGGTTCTACCTGCATCTATTATCCTTCAACAACTGAACAACAAAATTATTTATTTTATTTTTTATTATTACCAATTTAGAGGAACGAGGACTCAGAGGTATTACCCAACAGTGGTAACCACTCTACAAGGGGGTATTCCCTCGAACTTGACCAGAACGCTTGGGACAATTCAGGGTAACCCACTCTCTCTCAAACGACTTGATAACATGTACAGGTATGATCTTGTACATGGGACCGACGGATTAACATCCTCTCCGAAGCACGGGATATTCGGGTTATTTGCCCAAGTCCCCAAATGAACCGGGGTGAGCGGAATTCTAGTGTTAATCTATAGTTCGTATACAAATTAAATCCAGAAGTTAGTACCCGATTAAATCCTGATAGTGGCCCTACCGGGGTTGAACCGGGGACCTCCTGACACCAAAGGGAAATCCTAACCAGGGTCACACGCTCTCCCATAAAAATGTTCATGGGATTAAAGCAATTCAGGATTGTAAAGACGGATAGTAGTCCTGGCATAATTCGATGCAATTTGCAATGACTGCCAGCATTATACAGTGCAGTACAACATGTAGAAATTTAGTAGGCACAGACCGTATGCCAGTGCGTATGCCATTTTACATCAGTTTACCCAAGAATAAGAGAGGTGCCATAAAGATTGTGCTAAAATAGGCTATTTAAAGGGTACATTACACCAACCTCGTTAAGAAAAAAAAAATAAATTATGTTTATTAAGTTTCTTACTTTCCTTTCATTTTATTCCAACTCCACCCTCCTCGGGGACGAGGAAACAAAAACGCAATCAAGAATAAGAACAAGTTAATTGTTTCAATTATTAAATGTAGGGGGCATAAATTGACCACCATTTACCAGGGGTTGTGTGAATTTTGTTGTGGGGATACCTGAAGGGTAGATCTAGGGGACATAAAAGTTAACAAAACTGTCGTCAAGTAAAAATAGCAGAAAATCACTATGGTTGTCGCTTGTGCACCCTGGTAGTATGGAAGTTTGGTTCGACCATTTTTTTTACTTCCAGTATACTTTTATTTTAGAGAGTGGGTGTTTTCTTTTCTTTCTTTTTTTTTTTTGGGGCTTCACAGTCGGGCAATTTTCATTGGGCTATTTTTTTTAAAAACATCCCGCTACCCTCATGGTGTCAAATGGTGCGTCCATAAAGGGGTTTACTTATGAGGGATCGTTGACAGTATTCCATCTACTTAAAAAATGTTTTATATTTTAGACTGGGAGGGCCTATGATGATTCTAGCAGAATCTTTGACGAAGCGAAACTCAATCCAATGTCACGCGAGGATCAAGTAAATGATACAACCCGAGAAAGTAACTTGGTAAATAATATATAGAGCTCGGAGGAAAATGGCGAGCACAGAACTAAAAAAGACGAAAACAATACACGTCTCAAAGATTCAAAAACTTGCCATCATCACATTAAATCAAAAAACACAACAACAAACTCAGTAAATACTTAGTCTGACCAAAAGGATTGTTGATATTATGGAGCTGGCCCATGTGTGTTCGTGGATATGAAGAACCGACTCATTAACAGAAGGTTGTGGGTTCGATTCCGCCACAACGTGTTGTGCACTTGCGCCAAGGCATTTATAATTCTAGCTGTCGACTATACAACGATATTAACGCTGTTATATGGGGACTATTACAATCTAATAATGCTGATTGGATTGTGCGCTTGACCAACAGCCGGCCTGGGGGAAATGAAATTTAGTGACGATTCCTGGCAGCGTAATGTAATTGTATGATCTTGATAAAATGGCGCTTTAACGATTATGTATTATTATTATTTTAGAAATATGTTAAGTTCAATGAACAACCCTGTACCTTATAAAGGCAACATTGGTTCTTTTCCCACATTCGATTAAAGGCGACTCAGAGATTTTGGAATATCTTTTTTTTGGTGTATTAATTAACATTGTCAACTAGACCTAAAGATAGTTACCTAAAACGCTCAATTCCAAAGTTTGAGATGAAACGAGTTTCTCGTTTTTATGCATAAAAGTAACATAGAATACTGTGTATAACATATTTGCGGTCCAAAATTTAATTACAAAGTTATGATTTTTATATGAAGGACATCGATTTGAGCTTAGCTATTTCACACAGCGATTAGTGTGTGGAAAAGCATTGTGTACACGCAAAAAAAAAATTAAACAATTGTTTGCAAATTGAGCGCGTTATCCTCTGGAAATCTCTGAGTCAGCCTTTAAATTATTTGTAAATAACAATTTTAAATTAATCAAATTAATACATTCATTATCCATTCTATAAATCAGCCCTAATGAAGAACATTTGGATAATTTCTTTCAATTCAATGGAGTTTTGATAAGTAGCCCTATCTAATTAACAATTCAAAGAACTCAAGTTCCTTTCAGTTTTGTTACTATAACTAAACTCCTCAAAAAAGTTTGGAAATTTTTTTCAGACATGCATTTCTCATTTAACTGGAAATTTTATTACACTCTATTGCATATCAGTGAAAAGCTCAGTTATTCTTCTGTACAATGACACCAAAATGATAAGAATTGATTACTTCATGGTTGAGTGACATTCCTTTGAATACTGGTAGGTCTGAAAGAGAAAATGCCAAATTTCAGTACCTGTACTCGATTCAGGGTTGCTTAAATTAAGAGGATTAGGCTAAACGGAATGTGCCCAATTTGATGAGTTTGCTGATGGCAGGATACTGAATTTTTTTAACCCTTTCATTCTCAAGTTACTCATTGACGATCCTAACATGATACGGACGGGCATTATCGTCTCGGAGTACTGCATATCGTCCCAGATTGAGGACATAAGAGATGGCAACGGCCTTAGAATATTGTCCTTTAAAACGACAGCATTGTTGCCTTCAGTAACAAGTCTTGTCTTCCCCGTTATCAGGATTGCCTCCACCAAAAGCTGTCGCTCTTCCAATGCAACAGAGAGGGAAACTTCACCACGTCTCCTCCAAACTTTAACTCTACCATCCAACTTCCGAAGACAAAATCTGCATTCATCGGAAAACATGAATTTCTGTCACCATGTTTAAATTCCACTACCAGTGTTGCCGACACCACCTTAACCGGGGCTGATGGTGAAGGGCTGTCATTGCTAGCTTCTTAGCAAGTTATCATGCTCTCAGATTGGACTTGTACTCCCGGCTTGTACTGCCTCACAAACTGTGCCTGTAAATTTCTGGAAGACAATCTCCAATTCCAAAGAACAGAGAGTAATAAACCTGTCTTTCTGGTGTGTTGTCGCCCGGGGACAACCGCTTCTGGGTCTCACCTTCCCATTTTGCACGGAATTTTGTTTTCCATTTTGATACTGCACTTGGGCTTACCCCAACATTGGCTACAACTTGATTCTGGGATATGCCAGCTTCAATTTGCCCCATGGCACGAGCCTTCTGTACATCTGATACTCGTGGCATGAGGAGATACTGAATGACCACGACATTTTCCTATTCAAAGACCCGGGTTCAAACAAACCTAATCCTCTTAAGCTGTGTAACCCTGTATAACTCTTAAACTGAGGTATTGAAATTTGGCACTTTCTTTTTTAGACCTACCAGTATTCAAATGAGTGTCATTCAACCATGAAGAAATCAATTCTTATGATTTTGGTGTCATTGTAAAGAGGAATAACTGAGCTTTGCACTGATATGCAAAAGAATGTAATAAAATGTTCAATTAAATGAGAAATTCATGTCTCAAAAGTATATGAGTATAGGTCAATCAAATATATTCATTAATTTGTGTAAGTAGATTAGATAATTGACAATTTAGAATAATTGTCAATAATTGTAAAAAAAGTTGTAAATAGTTCAGTAATCACACTTAAAGGAATGCAATTAAAACATAATTAAAACTAAAGAAGAAGCTCGAGTTTTATTTTATTCGTGAACGAGGCTATAGCTCAATCAAAATCGAGCGGTGATAACACCTTGAAGCTTTTCAACTTCATGGACAATAACAATTGCTCTGTACTTCCCGATAAAAAAAAAAAAGAAATATGATGTCCGTTGTATATCGGGCTGATTTACTTATAAATAGCCACTGAGACATGTTCTCCTATGCTGTTGTTTTGTTGTCTCCATGGGGGGATGGGGCTTGGGGCAAACCAAGTGTAAATTCATAATAATTATGACAATGTCCGTCTGATTCCACGAATAAAACATGCACATTTTCTTGAGAATGTCGCCTCAGTTTCCTTTTCCTAATATGAGTGACCAATGGATACGCATAGACTTCAGCAAACAATGGCGTAGCCTTAACTTGTTCAAGGCAGTCTGAATCTGAATTATATCGCCAGCGAACTACACACACTGGCCAATGGTATTGCAACATGCAGAAAAAACATTTATATTCAAAAAGTAATTTTATAATTGTAGCAGGAGTGCTTGACTACATGTTACGTAATTATTTTCAAAGTTTTGATTTTCAAACGGATGCTGTTACCCAAAATCAAATGGTGCGAAAAACCTTTGATTTGATTGCCATGTCCCCTAAATATGGCGGGTTAAAGGAGCGCGCTAATGATAATTTTCCGATTGCACTCCAGAAGGAATACAGGCACAGAATGTAGAAAATGGCTTCAAAATTGTCGCTAAATGAATTGTACGGTTTTGTCAGGGTCTACTGTAAATGTTAAGCGCAAAAATCGGAGTGGTTCTTTGGACCGGAAATGAGATCACGTCAATAGAAGATGGGAGCACGTCCATCACTGCATCAATGCTGACTCAGAGATTTTTAGAATCCAGTTTTTTTGGTGTAATTAAGTAAACATTGTCACTAGACCTAAAGATAGTTACCTTAAAATGCCCAATTCCCAAGTTTTGAGATGAAACGAGTTTCTCGTTTTTTATGCATAAATTAAACATAGAATACTGTTATAACATATTTTTGCGGTCCAAATTTAATTACAAAGTTTATATTTTTATATGAAGGACCATCGATTGAGGTTCTTATCTATTTCCTCACGCGATTATTGTGTGGACAAGCTTGGTACAGCAAAAAAAAAAATAAAATTGTTTGCAAATTGAGCGCGTTATCCGCTGGAAATCTTTGAGTCAGCCTTTAAATTAGTGTAAATAAATTTTAAATTAATCAAATTAATACTTCATTATCTCATTCTATCAATCAGCCCTATTGAAGACATTTGGTAATTTTTTCAAAATTCAATGGAGTTTTGATAAGTAGCCCTATCTAATTAACAATTCAAGAACTCACCAGATCGCAATGAAGTTCCTTTCCGTTTTGAACTATAACTAAACTCCTCAAAAAAGGTTTGGAATTTTTTTCAGACATGCATTTCTCATTTAATTGAAATTTTTATACACTCTATTGCATATCAGTGAAACTCATTTATCTTCTGTACAAATGACACCAAATGATAGCTAATGATTACTTCATGGTGAGTGACATTTCCTTTGAATACTGGTAGGTCTAAAGAGAAAGTGCCAAATTTCAGTACCTGTTCTCGATTTAGGGTTGCTTAAATTAAGAGGATTGGGTTAAACGGAATGTTCCCAATTTGATGAGTTTGCCCTTATGGCAAATGATCTGAATTTTTTAACTTCATTCGCAAGTTACTATTGACGATCCTAACTGATACGACGGGCATTATCGTCTCGGGAGTACTGCATATCGTCCAGATTGAGGACATAAGAATGGCAACGGCCTTAGAAGATTGTCCCCTAAACGACCGCATTGTTTGCCTTCAATACCATCTTGTCTTCCCCGTTATCAGGGTTGCCTCCCCAAACTGTCCCGCTCTTCCATGTCACGAGAGGGAAACTTCACCACGTCTCCTCCAAACTTTAACTCTACCATCCAACTTCCGAGACAAATCTGCATTCATCGGAACACATGAATTTCCTGTCACCATGTATAAATTCTACTACCAGGGGGTCTCTTCCGTCCCACCGGAACCGGCTGGTGCGATGTGAAGGCTGTCCATTGCTAGCGTCTTAGGCAAGGTACTTCCTCTCTTGTCCGTCTTGTAGTCGCCGACACTTGTACTGGTCCCCACAAACTGGTCCTGTGCTGGAAATTTCTGGAACAATCTCCAATTCCACAGACAGAGAGTTAATACCTGTCTTTCCGTGTGTTTCGCCCGGGGACAACCGCTTCTGGGTCCAACCTTCCATTGTGCACGGAATGGTGTTTTCCATTTTGATACTGCACTTGGGCTTACCCAACAATTGGCTACAACTTTGATTCTGGGGTATGCCAGCTTCAATTTGCCCCATTGCACGAGCCTCCTGTACATCCGATACTCGTGGCATGATGAGATACTGATGACCACGACATTTTCCTATTCAAGACGCCGGGTTCAAAACAAACCTAATCCTGTTCAGGCTGTGTACCTGTATAACTCTCTAACTGAGGTATTGAATTTGGCACTTTCGTTGTCAGACCCTTACCAGTATTCAAATGAGTGTCGCTCAACCATGAAGAAATCATTCTTATGATTTTGGTACCAGAAAGGAGGAGAGGTAGATAGGGGACGACGGGGGAGGAGAAGAGTTGAGCAAACTGCGCGTAACTTCCTGGCACCATACTCAGGACAAACGGGAGCAGGCAAGGTCGGAGACCATGCATAGGGCCCATGAGAAGAGCCGAGTGATCCACTGGCTCTACGTGCCAGTAAGGGGGGAGAGAAGAGTCAGTGTGTTATGGACGGGAAAGAGAGGTGCAGCAGTTGTGGGACGAGTTTCTGGGAGGAAAGATACGGGGGCGTACGGGTGAAAAAAGTGTAGAGAGAAGAAAGGTGGTGGCCCCAATCATTTGGGACGTGATCGGATATGAAAGGCAGAGGAAGGTAAAAGCGAGGATAAGAAAGAACAAGAATGAATTGGAACAGTAGGGGGCGTCGTAAACACTCCGAAGACTTAGCGTCCCAAGGGGAAATGGCGAGAGCAGTATAGCTGAGGGGGGGGACAAGGTAGTGGAAGGAGAAGCATGGGGCAAACTGAACAGGTTAAGAATAGAAGAACATGGAGAAGTTAAGCGCTACAAAGGGAGCGAGGTCACACGTAACGTACTTGGTGAGAAACCTTAGCACTAGGCTAAATATATCGATGGGAGAATAGGTTGCGGCCAGAAGAGAATTTGGCTGAACGAGGGGTGGGAACCGAAAGGGGCGAGAAGGGCTTCGCAAGGCTGCAACTTCCAGGGCAACAGGTAGGGGGGACATAGCGATGCAAATCGACAAGAGGAGTGGAAATAGAAGTATGAAAGGAACACAAAAAATACATAAATGGATAATATGAATAAACATGAGGGCGAAGCAGAAAACATGATATCGACGGGGGGGACGAGTAAATCCCGGTAAAGGCATGCAGTCGCGCGGGCCACCGAGCTAAAACATAGGGGACGGAAGTACAGCGAGAAGGGAGGAGCAAATAGGGAGGGACCGAACCCGGAAATTACGATTGGGCGGGGGAGGAAGAATCGGACACAAGGTCCGGGAAATGTGAGATTCGGAAAGGAGGGACGTACACTAAGAGGGGACACTGCAATGAAATACGAAAATAATAGGATAGGTGAGAGCGACAGCTATACGATAGGTTGGAGTAGGGGGGAACAGAGCGTGAAGGCCAAAATGAGACGGGCTGGAAGTGGCTTTGAGATGGAGTAGAGCAGGGGATTAGCACACAATAACGCAGTCAGCAGATTCCAGAGGTTGGAGATGTAAGGCGGGGCGGTCAATAGGGCACGATCACGTGGGACATGGCACAAGGGGAGGGGGTGAATTGTCCACCTATGTCCCCGGCCGAATGAGAAAGAAATAATCATGATGGTCGGGCGGAGAGCTAGGGGCGAAATGACGAAAAATTACCAATGTGTAGAAAGAATGGTGGGAGACGTACGGGGGGGGTGGGAGAGGGGGAGAAGGAAGGGGTGCCGGAGGAAAAAAGAGGTCAGAGAATAGGGATATAACGGAGGGGAACACGAAGAAAACAGACCAATAGGGAAAAGAGAGAGATACGCACTGTACAAGTAACGTTTTGCGCCCAGACCACCAATATGAATCTCTAAGTCCAACACCATTTTCCCCCTTTTTTAAGATAGTTTCTTCAACAAATATTAACATATGAAATGTTTTCCATTGTATAAACAGCTAAAAAACACATGCATTTAAACACACTGAAAAATCGCATTATTCATGTATATTAACAATCTTCGTATTGTCCCCCATCTGACTTCATTGGTGAGAGCTATCATTCATCATCATTTTGTTACTGCACACACAGATGTTATACTTAACCCAAAATTATTACAGAAGAATATACTGATATTGTTTATGAGTGTTGTGTTTTTGAGAAACATAGGTTTAAACTTTCATAAAGTGTTGAGAATGTCACATTATTTTTAGTAATAAGCAATTTGCAGCCCAACGCATTATCATTTTAGGTACTTGGATTTTGTCTATGACTTAGTCATAGGTTTTTAATAATATTTGCAACATATTTTATCACCAAAATAAGTTTTATTAATGTTTGTATATTATTCAGTTGATATATTATGTAAATGCAATCAATTTTAACCCAGTAGACGTAGTTGTTTTCTGCAAGAAATATGGGCAAGTAAATGTTGATTGCAATCAATTGTATTTGCCATTCGTTTCCTTTATTGCCCGTCTTGGGTTACCACCACTCCTCATTTTTAACGTGGGTTCTAGCGGGTCTACTTGTTGTTGGGTTCTCTATCTATAAAAACTATTGACTCTACTTTATACTTTTCCAAGGAATATTAGCAAACATCCCATCTTCCCCTTACACAACATACGAGTCACGTTCTTTTTGTTTCAAAACTTATGGCGGCCTGCTACCAAGTGTTGCGTTTTTTTGGGACACACGGTACAAGCAGTAAAAAGTTTGGAACTAGAATGCAACCAATCCAACCTTTTTTTTTAGGTGCCCAACTTAAAAAACTGACCCACCCTCTCGATTGTCGCAAAAACCATGGCCCGGATGACCCGGCTCAAATCCGGTTTTGGCCCGCTCTCTATGCAGGTTTAGAACCTCCCTCACCTAGCGGAACCAGTTCTCTCCTGGGAAAATGCCCATAATGATGCCTACAAACAGTCAGTGCGGCCTGGTCCTGTAATACATGGGCCCGTGTTCAGGTGTAAAATACTAAACCTCTCTCTTTTCTCCAGCGACAAAGCGTCTGAACATCGCGCAAAAGCCATCGCGCTTTGCGGTGCGCCCTCCCTACAAACCAATATATGCGACGTTCGCCTATCCTTTTTGTCTGTTCTCTCCAATATCACCCACCCCTCTTATATATATAACGGTTCTGGTCCCGACCAGTCTCCCAGCCGCTACAGGCGCTTTTTGGACCTCTGCGCCTGCTACAATTTTGTACACACTCAATGTAACCCATCGAAAGCGTACCTAGATCAAATCCAGATTTCACCATACGGTCACCTTGTCCATTTTTAGCTCTTCTCCAGTCAAGTGGAGTCCGCTCTCAGTAAAATACCCACGATGGGAAAACACCACCGTGGCTGCTGTCTAAAAAAAGTGTTGGCGCAACAATACACTATCCTCTCCGGAGGAAAACATCAGCCCGTGGCCTTCCTTGGCTTCCACAAAAATCTTCCGCCGCGGTGGGCATCGGGTTTTGTGGCAGAGAGGGTGGAACATCACGTTCAAGTTTTGAACTTTACGTTTGGTGTGACAGAATGGTGGAAAACTTACAGGGAAGATATCCTCTAAAATAAAACCATTTTTCTAGCGTTTGAAAAATTTTTTTTTTTTTTGTAAAACTGAATCTGAAAAATAAAAAATGCATAATTCTTAACTTGAAAATTTTTCCCATAGCACTGCCAGGCATATTTCTGCCCGAAGTCCTCAAATTGAAGCTAAATCTCGTTCGCAAAAAAAATAAGTCCTTCAAACTGGGACTCTCAGGGCTAACAAATTAAACTTGCTCTAGAGGGAGGTCTTGGCTATAGCAAGTTTATATTTGTTTAGCCTTAAACCTCCAGTTTTGAAGGAGTTATTTTTTTTAAAATCGGTGAGGGAGGCCTTTATTTTTTTTCATTCACGCCCTCCAAATGTTAGGGGTGGGGTAACATATTACTACTTTATTTGTTTTCAGTACATTCACTTAGTCAGTTTTATATCAACTAATTTAGCTCTAACGTACTGAACAAAAGACCCAGAAGCATCACCATCAGCTCATACATTGAGACTTAGTGGCTTTTTCAATCAATCACAAAATTGGGCGAAAATTGCATTTTTTTTCAATTTTTTTTTTTTTTATTTCCCAAATCAATTTTCAACCCACCCTAACCGCCGACTTTCTAACCCTGTTACAGAAAATAAAGAATAGATGATCTCATTTAATGATTTTAATAGACAAATGTACCCCTGTCACATGATTGGCATCAAGAATTATCACTACTAGGGTACTTTTCATGTTCATACACTCTACAGGAACTTAGCAAGTCAAAATTTTTTGTCACCCAAAAACGCCATTTTGGCTAAATTGGGCCCAAAAAATGAATATTTCTCAAAATCAAAGTGAAAAAATGGGGTTTCGTGCCAAATCTGAAAATATATGAATTTTTAACCCTTAGAAACGTTTCAAGTATCAAGAATTTTGACGGTTTTCACCCCTAAATATTTTTCTTTTTTTCACACCCGTGTCCGCTAACCGTAAGTCAAAGCTTGACGCTGTCGTATGTTTCCCCTTGCGCCCAACATTTTTGTATGTTTTCCACTAGTGGGTGATTTTTTAAAAAATACCGAGAGCGCATCCGCTGAAAGAGAGCTAAATGGACTGGTGGCCGTACGCGAAATTCGGATTTGATCTAGGGACGCTTTTCGGTAGCGTTACATTGGGTTTTGTGTTACAAAAATGTAACATGCGCAGAGGTCAGAAAAGCTGGCCTGTTTATCGGCTGGAGCTGTGGTTCAGACCAGAACAATATGAGGGGTAGAAACTTCAGAACCGGAACCCACAGCGAGTGTCATAAGTATATACTAAAAAGAATACTGTACTGCCGAGATCCGGGTTTCCTGGCGTGGTGCTGTCGAAAGTGGGGAGGCGAGTCGTCCCGTCCCAATCACTGGGCCCGAACACGGGACGACTACATAGGCCCTCAAATTGCGGTACCATTATGGGACCGCAGGGGTCCCTCGATAATGGGAAATGGGCTGGGAGAGGTGGCTCGTGGCCGTGTTCATAGTTTAGGGGAGAGGCTTCTAACACACCCCGTTAAGGTTGTAATTTTGCCGTGCTATAGGACCACGGCAAAACAACCCTAACAGTCTCATTTTTAGAGACTGTTAAACCCTCAAATTTATACCACGCTTAGCATTTACGTAGTCGTGCCACGGCAGCGCTTTTGTTAACATGCCGTGGCCCTGCCCTCCCTTAAATGCTAAGCGTTGGTGTAAATTTGAGAAGGTGTAAAACCGTCCTAAAACACGAGAGACTAAGGTTGCTTTTTGCCTGTGCCTCGCAGTAACGTCCAATTAATCAACCCCTAACGGGCATGTTAACAACGTGGCGGGGCACGCATGTTGAAAAGCACGGCAAAAATCCCAACCCTAACTCTCTTACTTTTGGACGCGTTTTAATACCTCTCCAATTTACACTAAACATACACCAAGCTTAGCATCTAACGTGGCAGGGCCATGGCATGTTAAAAAGCACGGAAAAATCAACCCTAACTCTCTACTTTTGGACTGTTTTGAGCTCACCTCAAATTTACAACCAAGCTTCATTTTTAACGGTAGCCTGGTCCCACGGCAGCGCTTTCTTTTCCCATATAGGCCTTGCGTGACCTTCCTTACGCAAAGATTTCCTCACACGTTTTAACCTATAGGCCTTGCTGAAACCACGCGCATTGAGCGGGGAGGCTTTAATCTGCCTCCGCGTAAACATTTACCTCATATAGGGCCTTGTGGAATCTTCATATTTCTGCTGTCGCCAATAAAATTTTGTTCAAAATTTCATCATCTCTTAGCTTACATGTAAATTGCTTCTAATTGCTTTTGGGACGTTTTTCCGCTCTGGGGACGTTTTTGGTTCTCATTGCATCTCGGCCGTTTCCCCGCAGAAGTGCAATGCTTTCTCTTGGCATCTCGGATCTTCCCGGAAACCGCCCGCTTTGGCTCTCATTGCATCTTCTGTCCCCTCTCGGACGTCTTCCCTGAAAATGACGCATGGCTTCTCATTGCATCTTCGCTTAGTTTCCCCGCTGAAATCGATACTTGGCGAATTCTTCCTCAGTGCCACTGGGACGTTCTTCCTCGTAAATGGACTCTATTTTTCCAGTTGCATCTGGGACGTCCTTCCCGAAAATGACGCATTTTTCAAGTTGCAGCTGGACTCCCTTTTCCAGAAAAATGATGTGAGTTCTCTCGTTGCTCTGGGACGTCGTTTCCGGAAAATTGACCGCGAAATTTTTCTCTTTGCATCTCTCTCGTCCGTTAACGACTTGTGTAAACGCCACTTATTCCTGTGGCCGGGGAAAAGTCCGGATCAATGAAACCAAAATTTGTTTCTCATTGCATCTAGGCTGTTAAAAAAGAATAGATTGCTTCTCGTTGCATTTGGGACTGATGTTCGGAAATAAACCACCCGGTCCGGTTAGGGTTAATTTGGACTGGTACTCTGTATGCTTTTGTACATTAAAGCATAACAGCACATTTTTTTTTGAAGAGTGGCCCCCACTTATTCTGGAATATTTGAGATTTTTGCACAGTTTTGCTTTGGTAATTGACTAGTAAACATACCTGTAATGGTAGAGCTCAAAAATCTCTGTGTTTTAAAAGAAGATTTTTTTAATTAGAATATTAATATTGGAGATCTCTGATAATTCAAAGGCTGCTGGAAACATCTCTCCAATATGACAACTCTTCCAATTGAAACATGGGATCGGAAATTGTGCCATGTGCGTGTCTCGCTTCATCCATTGTGTTTTTCCGTGGGTTCAGGCGCAAGTCACATTAGCGTCATTTACGTGAGGTGGCATCTATTTCTATCATGGACGAGCAATAAATTTGGCGTTTCTTCCTCCCAGCTCCGCCATGAAGTACAATCAGGCGATCCTGATCTAATACAAATCGCTTCTTTTTATGACAATACAGTGTGAGTTAAAACGAATAGGACCGTAATTGATTAGTTTTTTATCAAAAAACTAATTGAGCTTGCATAAAATAAAACAGATATTTACAACATTCGAACAACATGTTCTTTTCTTGCCGCTCTGTATAAACAAAGAACCACCCGAAATTCATCATTCCTACCATTGTTCTGCCTGTTCTGCCGAAAGAACCCATTTAAGCCAGCAGTCCACGAACTGGAGTGATTCTTGGGTCCTCCTCCGACTTGTCTCACTTCGATCAATGTTAGCTTCGGGCCTGTGCGTCCTTCTTTCCTGTGCTTCATGTTTGTCAGGTACGCTCTGATGGTTCCACAGTCATGGACTTTCCCTGACCATTGCTGTAATAACCTGTTTGCAAGGGGTTCGGTTTTGCCTTGCGGGAACTGCAAGGCATACTGTCTCTGAACCCTCAATGGGAGAATGGGTCTGCAAGTATAAGTTTCAACTATAAAAGTTCGTTGTACATCTGGATATTGAGGGCCATGCATACCTAATACCTTTTCAACCCAAGATTCCAGTTCAGGTTTGAAAATACCTTCCAGATTTGTTTATTTAATTAATTGTCTGATTTTTGTGCAGTGAGTTTTTGAATCTCCGCGGGTTTAATCTCTGTTTTCTTAAAATCACCATCACACCCATTTCCTAGATACTCCCACATACATTCCAAGGCATATCGGGGCCCCCTCACTTGCCGTGGTCAGCTGGATAAATGGGTTCTTTTTGTAGAACGGGCATAAATAATGGTTTGATGATGAACTTTCGGTGGTCTCTTTTTTTCCTAAGGGTGGAAGAACATGCTTATTTCGAATCTTCAAACTTTTATTATAAAGCTCAATTGAGATTTTTGACTCAAAAATAATAAATCACAGTCCTATCTCTTTTGACTCACACTGTATGCTTTTTGTGAAGCACATACCCAGGTACTTTTTACTAGGCATACCAACACAAACTGTGCAAAAATCGCAAAGTATTGAAATTGAGGGCACTCTACTCTTCTTACAAAATGTGCTGTTAGCTTGCTTTAAACCAAGTCACTTCGTACTTTGTATGAGGAATTATTGAACTCTATACCATTTGCATTATGTTCTCTATGAAAATGAGCTCTTTTTGCACATTTGCAAAGTTTGATAAAGGTCCACTGTCCCGATCACTAATAGGCCCCCCTCGTCCCCAGTGACCCCCCCTATTGATAACCAGAAGGATCAAAATATTGCTACTACAGAACGCTACGATTTTCTCCTCATTTACCCTGCGAATCTTCGCGGCTGAAGGAGTTTTTGCTTTGGAATTTATAGCGAAAATATGCCCAATTTGGGATGCTACCAATATTAAGTTCACACAGTACTCTATGGGCCATTGTAATATGTTTTAACTCGTACACTCTCACTTAAAACAGGTTTGAAATATCGCGTGAACGTTTCGATGGGTTTTGGGTGGGGGTTTTTGGCCATTCTATCAGATTAAAACATTAAGACTTAAATCGGTGCCATTCCTTTAAGCTAACGCTTGTTGAAAAAAAATGTAAAAATAAAAGTGGATCTTTCTCCTCGCAAGTGTCAGGCCCCTGGTCACAGGTGTCTGCTCCTTCAATGTTTCCAACCATGGGTTTGACAATAGCGACCCGGGGCTCACTAGGACCCTGATGAATAAATCAGACTTGTACGGAATAAACGGCATTCTGCATTTATTCATACAAGTCTGGTGAATGCATTAGGTTCGCTAGTGACCCACGGTCGTAATTGTCACAACCCAGGTTTCATGTTTATTCTCATTTGCAAATTGCAGATGGGGAATACGACGCCTTTATAATGTGTTTTAATGTTCCACCATTTGTAAAATTTCCAATCATACATTTGTTCACAACAGGAATATTGAGTTTCCCAGTATTAAGTAATGGGGAAACTTTTTGAAAACAAAGCTACAGCCATAGCTATTTCACCACAGAACACAAATTGTCAGAGTTCTGTACTGAGGTAAGTAAATATGGTATAAAACATTGCAACATTTCCCACATTAGTAAATATGGTATAAAACACACTCTGCGTGGTTTCAACATTGTCTACATCAGTAAATATGGTATACAAACAATACACTCCCTGGTTGTTTCATTGTCCACATCAGTAACCAGACCTGAGCCTCAGGGGGCAAGACTCAAGAAATTCCCTGGTTGCTGTACCATTTTGGGGAATGATTAAAGTGCGAGCATATCTTGCCGCGAAGGCCTACACAGGTAGGATCCAGGGGCAAAGCCCAGGCGAGGGTTCCAGTTCCGCCGGAAGCTACTGGGTTTTGCCATCTTAAAAGGTATAAAAGTAGTGTTTCCGAGCATAAATCTTACAATAAATCCCTCCCACTCTTTTCTCTCCCCCTCTTCTCTCTTTTCATTTTATTTCTCATACTTCCTTTCTTTTACCTTCTCCTTCCCCTTTTCCCTTCTCATTCTCTCTCCTCCTTCCCCTTTTCTTCTCTCTCCTTTCCTCTTTTCCCTCTCCTTTCCTTTCTCCCTCCCCTTCCCTTCTCCCTTTTCATTACTGCCCTATTCATTACTGAGCTAATATTGATGGTTAACCATTAAAATGGCAGATTCATGGGTTTCTCATTTTTCAAAAGTTTGGACTATACGAGATTAAAGGCACTATCAGTGATTTGCTAAGTCTGACAATTGAAGAAATCATCGAAAATCAGATTTTTGCATGTTTGTATTATGTACAGGTGTCCTAGCTAACATCCCTGCAAATGATAAAACTAGAAGCAACGTAATAAGGACAAAATCAGATATTTTAGTCATTACTCTCCATACAGACATTTACTACAACACATAACTGAATGGAGATTCCTATCTTTGAACACTGCCTTTTTTCCCTTTTCTGTCAATTCTTCAGTTGGAAGAAGTAACCTATGAGAATTCTAAAGAATATATGTCGTATAGACATGTGCCACTGTTATAAAAGTGTATGTTCAAATGAATAAATAACTTTTAAGTTATTCCTTCAAATTTCAATTATTTTGACACTCTGTTGGGTGAATCACTGATAGTGTCTTTAAAGGTCCACGGTCCGATCGCTAATAGCTTTGTGCCCAGGGACCCCAGATTTTTCCGGAAGTGGTGAAAATTTTGGTATCAAAAGAAAGCTACTATTTTAGCCTATAATATATAGGCTATTGTCATCACGTAGCAAATTAGAGTAGGAAACCCAATATTATCTCATGAACTAGTCTCTCATGTCTTGTCCAATTCTTTTGAAACTCGCAGGTATGCAAGTAATGACATTTCTTTGAAAAGTTATGTAGTGGATTTTGAAAATTCCTGAGCATGGATGTTGTGTTTTGGGGCTTTTGTGTCGGCCTTTAGGTTTTTGGCATGAATTTGTGTTGGTAGGCAAAGATTATTCTGATTTCTTGTTGTCCTACAATGTAGTCCCACATTCTGTGTGAAAGTTAAAGCCATGCATTGATCAATGCTTGCCTCAGAGAGGCATTGCCTATTTGCATCTAGTCTGATAACCACTTGGCAGTAAATTTTTCATGGTTATCAGGCTGTTATCTAGTTAGATGACAGTTATGTATCACTTCAATTAGCACTCTCCCATTCACTGGAGTTGTCCTCATCTGTATGTATTCAATGGCTATCTCGATAATTACATTATTATGTTTAAGTCATTTTCATCTTCTTATGGACTCTAAGTTGTGGGAGATATTAGCTGAATACCTTTTCATCAACACCATCACAGCAACCTATTTTGTTGTTGAAACATATTGAATACCTCTGGTACTATAGTATTTGTCACAAAACCTATGATCAAACCGCTTACCTTTAACCACCGTGTGCATAGCTGGGCTGGTTATTGTTTTTGTGGGTCTGTTTCTTCTTCTTCTGGCAACACGTCGCTTAAAATCTAAAATGCTTCTAGTGCTAAATGCTTGGGCCAATTAAGCCAAATTCAATCCAGAGGACCACTGACCCAATCCTCAAATGGGGTGTACCAGATTTGGGTTCAAGTTAATTTTGAAGAGAATATTAATTATTTTTTGGGAGCAAATCCAGAAAATCCCTTCTTCCGCAATTCATGAGCTATAAGCACCAAAATGGGGTTCAAGGACCCCCTGAATCATGCTTATGATTGGTGTACAAGATATTGGTCAAAGGTCCCTGGGCATAGAAGGGGGCAGTTTGTGCAAAATCGGGTAGGGGGGGTTCGGTTTTCGCTCGCTTTCGCTCGCTCGCTCGCCCGTCTTACGCCAGTATGAATGCCCCTAACCTTGGGTCTGCAAGAACGCAGAATGGTTCTTTAAGCTGGTAAAGCCTTACATATTTCGAAGAAAAGGTTAAATCTACTTACATGAGGATTAACAATCGATATAGGAGCTATTAGGAATTGGTTTCTAACGTACCCGATGTAAGGTGAAACTCCGCTTCACCTATAATATATCTGTACTTTATTGTATGGGGATTTATATTTAATTGCATAGCCTCCCTTTCAATTCCTTCCGGCCAAGTCCGCCTTGGGGTGTTGAAATCGCATTTTACTCGATTTATTAATGCAAAAAAAGCGTATTTCATGTGTGCGGTTACATTTCTCGGGGAAGTTTCATTTAGATGGCTTCTATGTATGGTGGTTTTCATTTTTCTCCTCCTACGTCAAGAAAATGCTAAATAAAACAAAAAGAATATTCAATTTGTTTTAGCGTAGCACCTTGTTTATAATAGATTACTCACTCTTTATTAATTGTAAAAAAATAAAAATGTGAAAAGAAAAATCAAATACGGAACATAGGGCCCTTCTGATTGGTAGGATTGATGCTTCACTTGTACTGTGCATATTATAAATTCCATAAAAGTAATGGAGGTCTTCAAGGGTCAAATTTCAACTTTCAAAATGCTCCGATTGAGCTGAATTTTTGCTGAAATGATCCTTATGACATCCTAAAATGTTTGAAATATTTCGCGATCAAGGTCCATTAAGATGTCCAAAGATCAAATTTTCAAATGCTCCAATGAGCTGAATTAAGGAAAGATCCTTATGACATCCTACACATGTTGAAATATTTTCGAGATCAAAGGTCAGTAAGACGCCAAGGTCATTTTTTTCAAAATCCTCGGATTGAGCTGAAATTTACTAAATGATGCTATAACATCCTAATCAATGTTGAAAATATTTTGAGAATAACGGTCATTAAGAGGTCAAGTCCAAATTTTAAAAATGCTACTAATTGGCCGAATTTGAAATGATCCTTCTGACAATCCAAATATGTTTAAATATTTTCGAGATCGAAGTCTTTAGGGTCAAAGGTTACTACCTCGACTGTGCTCAGATCTGTCTCAGACTAGATAATGGTTGGGTTTCGAAGCTATGCTAGGTTTCGAAGGTGGGGTTGTAGTGTTAGGCTTGGGTTTGAAGCTATCCGGCTGTTTCGTGGTCCTTTGACACCAAGCTAATATTAGACTGTGGGGCGTAGACCCAAACCAAGCTGCATAACAAATTCCGTAGTCCCTTCAAATGGCTAAACAAAATTGGTGTAAAAAAATTATTGATAAATTTTAATATGACATACCGTCTGTTGCCCAAATAAACTTGCACATTTCTTAAAATGAATACATGTCACATCATTGTTCTCTTTCATAATATCAGTGACCAATGGATATGTATTGACTTCAGCAAACCTTAACTAAGATAGTACAATGGGCCCGGTATGTGGGGCAATTGTTATAGCCAGGTGTTAGCACCTCCACGATTCGGGTTTAGTCACAAATACCCGTCCTCTTTTCAACTAACCATGGACCTATGCATAACTAACCAGTTTACATTATGATATAGGTCGTTGACCCTAAGTTTTCTGCTGAAAGCGCGTCATTGAAAAAAAAAAAATAAAAAAAAAAAATACAATGAAGTTCAAGCAAGACGTTTAACGGATTTTAATTCTTTTATCAAGTTGTTAGGTCAAAGCTTGCTTGTTTGTCTTCTTTCCTTTTCGAATAATGATGAAAAACATGGACAAAGTTCCTTGAACACGCACTAATAGAGCTCAAGATTTATTTTATCTGCGATGAGGAGAAGTATATATTGGCGCTTAACGTCATTAAAAAAGATTCGGCTAAATCGATAGGTGTAACACCTGAGTCCATTCAACCGCGAGACAAGATACATGGTCCTGCACTCCAAGATTGAAAGGAATCTGAAGTGTTTTTTCTTATCAAACCACATACCGGGCCGTCAGTTGAATATCTTTAGCTCCACTTGTTTGCTGAAGTCTAGTGGATCTATTGGTCACTGATATTGGGGAAGATAATTGAAGTGACATTTTATTCATTTTCAAGAAACTGTTGCAAGTTTTATTGGGGCAACAGATAGTTTATGATATGATTATAATACTTATTTTGAATTTGACGCTTGTTTTGCTCTCCCTCCCGTGATATAGTGAGCGTTCAGACTGCAAATTTGTCGTTGAAACCCCTCCCCTCGTACACAAAATACACCCACTTTTTTCGCATGATCATAATGTAGAATTTACGAAAATTATGGTTGTGTAAAATATTGTGGTGGGCAGGGGTGTTTTTTTGGCAAAAACTATATTTTCGGGTTAAAAAATTAAAAAAAGAAAAAACCTAAAATAATTATTTTAACCAAAACATAGATCTGATTGTGGTAATTTTGTTAATCATAGATCTTTATTTAATATATTGCATTGAATAGTCAGATGCCACTTTTTGGGTAACAAAGTGTATTAATGGGTGTGTTTTGTGGGAAAAAAGGGTCTTTTTTTTTTGTGCTAAAAATTAAGTGAATTATGATTTTCTCTAAGTAAATAGCACAAAAGCAACCACATTTTTACGTATAGCCATCATTGGTTTTTATAGACCTATATTTCATATATTGTCAGGAGAGCCTGTCAAACTTTTAGCAAGTGTGTTTATATGTCAAAAAGTGCAAAGAAATCCTGTTTTGGTTAAAATTGAAAACGGGGAGAAATACACACGATCTACAGCACTAAATGGATGTGGAATTAACTTCTCTCTGTATGATTTTGATTTCATGTTTTAAACAACAGCAGTATGAAGATAAAAGTAGAGGTATTTGATTTAAAAAATGTAATTTCAGTTTAACAAAAAATGGCAAATTTTATAAAAATGTCCTTTTCCTATTTTGTACCGTACTGTATCTTATAGTAGTTTCATATTTAAATCCCATGTTTTAATACCCAGGGCTATAGATGTTGAATAGCTTGACAGACATGGAGTTTTTGCTGAATTGAAAGCCTGAAGAAGCTTGGTCATAACAATTTTCATCATGACATTGAAAATGAATGAACTGCTAAAATTACGTAATGGTTGTGATGAACATTGCAATAAATATTAATGCAAACACAAAATAGTTTTTTTGTAAGAAAATATGATACCGTGTGAGATAGAAAATTGGTATTTTCAGTGTTTTTAGACAAATTTATATTGGTCGGTACAAGGTTCTATTTCCCTTCCACGTTTTTACGTGGGTCAAATATCACTATCAGGCCAAGTTGGGCTAAGTGCCACAGTGCCTGGTTTATCATTGCATATTCGAAATATTGACAATTTCTTGACAGCTGACATCAATTTATGATTGTCGAGTCGACTATTTAGGTACACAGTAAAACTGAAAGAGTAAAGTTAACTTGAGTTAGTTTACGATACCACTATGTATACCATCAGTTTTCAATAAGAGCACATACACGACAGCATTTTTTTGTTTGGAAAAAGTATTTATCTCGTCAATTCTTGACTATTTGTGGATGTTTTAATAATTCTGCCAATGCGCGGGGCATACATTGGTGCCATCAGCACCAACATGTTTCTTGTATTATAGTAGGTTTGGAATTGAATACGACAGATTAACTACAAGTTTATATCATTTAAGGTCGTCCAATGCAATCGGAAAGACCTTATGTCGGCATAATTTTCGTGTCTGTGTGGCCGTCTATTCTATGGCAATCCATAAATGCCATAACGTATTGCCGCAACGCGTTGCCGTCATTGCTGCAAACGCGTTGGCGAGTAAGTACAACGCTTGAGGCTTCGGCCAATTAGAATGACGCATTTCGTTACGTATTTCAAAAATTAACCCACAACGCTGTTGCAAAGTATCTAGGCACGCGTTGTGGAAACTCACAACGGCGTTGCAAGCCTTCACAACAGGTTGCGCCGACCTTCACAACGGTTGCTAAGGTTCACACAACCATAAGGGTCATAACGTATTGCCGCAACGCGTTGTGAGAAAGTAGCAACGCTTGCAAACATTTCGGCAACGCGTGCGGTCACTGCCCATCAAAATCATGAATTCTGTGACGTATTTCAAAAAATAGATCAACAACGCGTGCGGCAGACGTTATTAACCCTTCTGCCTTCATAATGCGTTGCAAGCCTTCACAACGCGTTGCGAGCTTCACAACGCGATGCAAAACTTCACAGTTCATAACGTATTGCCGCACCCGCGTTGTGAAGGGTTGCAACGCGGTTGTTTGAAGGTCGCAACGCTTGTGAGATTTTATTTTTGCAAATAGTCACAGAAATTCATGATTTTGATTGGCCGACCCGCAACGCTTTGCCGAAAGGTCGCAACGCGTTTTGTGACTTTCTCACAACTCGTTCCGGCATTACGTTATGACCCTTATGGCTTGTGGTCCTTCGCAACCCGTTGTGAAGCTTGCAACGCGTTGTGAAAGTCTCGCAACGCGTGTGAACGGTTATGCAACGCTTGCAAATTATCTAGCAACGCGTTGTGGGTCACATCATTTTTTGAATACGTCACGAAATTCATGATTTTTGATTGGCCTACAACTCAACGCGTTTTTCGAAAATGTCGCAACGCGTTGCTACTTTCTCGCAACGCGTTGCGGCAATACGTTATGGCCTTATGGCTTTGCCATAATCCGTCCGTGTTTGATGCAAACATTTAGGTATAGTACACTTTTGGATACTTGGTTGCTTGTACTTGAAGACAAGCGGTCTTACGTAGGTTAACACGGAGATGTCAAATGTCATTCATGGGTTACTTAGGGTCATCATCGGACGAGCCTATTCGTGACTGCGGTCCCTATTTTTTTAAGTACCCAGGTAACAAAAAAAATCACTTTGATACTGGCAGTGAAAGGCCCAATTAGATGGGGAACAAGCTAACAGTACAATATGATGATTTGCTCAAAACGAAATCGAAAAAAAAAAAAATCGTCAAAAATCAGATTTAAGCATGTTCGTAACAAGTTTAGTTACGAATACCCATAAGTTATAGACAAAAGCAACACCTAATAAGGACACAAGACACGTACTACAACACGTAATTGTATGATATTCCATATCTTTGCACTGTTGTTTTCTCTTCCTTTTCTAGCACTTTTCGCTTAATAATCTTCTAACAGACTTATTCTTCACCTTTCATAGTATTCCTCCTGCAAATTTCAATATGTTTTACTCTTCGGTGGATTCTTTCGTTTAGCCAACATGCCTTGATTTATAAAGATTATCTATTGCTCTCCGACCTCCGAAGATCATGTGTTTATTGTGAGATTGAGTGAAAATATACGTTTCCTCTCAAATAGGTTTCTAAAACCCGAATAATCGTTAAACTTTAGCTACACAGTTAAAAAAACACACTCCATTTTTAATGCTCTAAAATATAGCTGCTGAAATACTGAAATACTCATTGGCATTCATTAGGTATCATCTAACATGTCAACTGGGCCCAATTTAGTCAAAAACGTGCATTTCTGGGCAGAAATATGATTTTTGAGATCTGTGTAACCATTCCTATCTAAGTAGATTTTAGACTAAAATGTCATTATGTCCTACCTCAACAGCTTAAAAAGCCCCATTGTCAATGGGGAAAAGTGGTAAATCGCAATCATCTATGAAAATCTAAAGATACAATTTATTTTAAATCCGTGATTCTTGAAATTTTATGCGATTTTGAGATGATCTTTGTGAATTTTCATTCCATTCTCAAATTCCCCAGATTTTTTTTATCATTTCTCAATACTCAATCAAGCCCTAATGTTATTTAAGGAATCTCCGTGCAATTTTACAAATTCTTAATATGCGATGGATGTAATTTGTTGCGATTTTAAGGGGAAACTCTGTGCAATTAAACATCATTTGTTGCGATTAATTAACAGAACCTTGCTTTAACAGAATCTTGTGGTGGCGATTTAACATAGTTCTGTGCAATTTAGGAAATCATTGGCGAGTTTACCATTTTGATTGAATTTTGTGATTTAGCTGAATCTTGTGTGATTTTCAATGGAATAGGGTGCTTTTTAGAGTTATCTTAAAAATCTTGTGCGATTTTACAAAATTTTGTATGCTTTTTGTCACAATAATGGCAAGTAACTTCTTTTTAACAATTTGGTAAATTTTTTTGGCATTTTCACACTTTAATACCCCCCCAAGACTAGACATCCACTTGGATCAAAAGAGAAAATGTTACAAATCACATACATTTACTATACTGGCAATAACCACTGCACTGTATACAGGAATAATAAAATGTACAACTTGTTATCTGTGGGAAGTAAGAAGTGTTAAGCTACCTTGTCAGTTGTTATGTTGTTTTGGCCAGTACTGTAGATTTTGTGCATAAGAATTTCAACATAATTTGTGGATTTTTTACGGTTACCTCTTAAAAAAAAAATGTCGATTTTACAAAGTTTTGGGTATCTTTTGCAAAATAAGGGCAAAAGTTTTGCCTTTTTTACTAATAAATTCTTACACCGAAATTTGAACCCTTTTTGGGGGCAAGAAAAAACAAATCTTATGTTCGGGGCAAAAAAAAAAACCTAACATTTATTCTCGCTCTCGCGTTAGTTCCGTTCGCAAAATCCTGGGGTTTTTTTGCCTTTTTGAGCTTTTTAAGGGTTTTGGCCTTTTTCATATTTTCATATTTGTTTTGTTCATATTGTCTTTTCAAAGTGAATTTTGTTTGGATAATTACATCATCTTCATGTTCCGGGCATGCTGCAAATCACCTTTCTAAGTTAGAAGATGTTCCATATCACTAATGATACGAGAAAAAGGTGTATTTTCATAAACAAGATTTTTTTTACAAGTTGAGATTTTTATACAAGTTTGGGGAACGGGCCCCTGGGTATAAATTAGTAACTTTCAAAATTGCAGGATGAAATAAGTGAGCCTGAAATGTAAATTTTGTGCAGTGACGAACAAAGTAATAATTGTATATCAAATATAACGTTTTGTCAAAATGCATTTTTTTTCATTATTTGTGCTTATTTTAGGCCAAAAATTTGACTCTTAAATAAATGTCCATTTCACCAATTTTGTTGAGCAGACTTTTTTGTGTGAATCATTAAAAATATAGTCTACAACAAAAAAGTAACAATTAAGTGTTTATCTTTTAGTTATTTTTGATTTTATTATTTTTTCCTCAATTGTTCACTCAGAATGGCATTTTGAGGGCAAAAAACACATTCCTAAAGCCATTGTGGAGTATTAAATCTAAGCTGCCAAGTCCTGTACAATTGACACTGCACCAATATAACAGAATATAATCTATAAAAATCATGATGTTTACTACGTAAAATTGGGTGGTGTTTTTTGTCCATTTTTTTAAAGAAAAATTACTATTTTTGGTTTGATTTTTAGCCAAAATTTACCCTTTCTGTCTACCCCAAATCAACTCCTTCTCTACTGCAGTTGTGGCAGTCAAAAAATATCAACTGGGCTTTTTTATGCAATGTTTTAAAATGTTAGACTGAAACAAAAAGGTACTTTGTATCAGAATTTTGTACTTTTGGATTTAAAATTAAAAAAATCAGGTTTTTTTCTTTATTTTAGGCACAAAATGGGTTTTTTTTTTTTTTGGCCAAAAACACCCACTGCGCACCAAATTTTTGACGCACAACCATCCCCCCCATGTTTCATAAATCCTATATAATTGGCCTTTGAATAAAAGTGGTTGTTGTTTTGGTTGTAACCTAGGGAGGGGTTACTCTAAAATAAAAGCACTTTTTGAAGCTTGACCGCTCGCCTAAAGGGATTACGATCGACCGCGTAGAAGGGCATGCCCCATAGCCTATATCTAGTTTAAATTGTTTTTTCTTATTATTTAATGTGGCAAAAGTTAAATATAGTGTAAAAGAAACAAATGACTAAATATTAATAGATAGTCATTTCTTTTCACACTATGTTTTTTTCCCTATCAAAAATAAACATAATTCTACTAGCCTTTTCATTTTGCACTTGATCTGGAAAAGTTGTATGCAATTGTGTGCAATGTTTTAGTTATGTTAAAACCCAACTTTGTCCTGGAATGTTACTCTTTGAAGTGTGTACAGAATTAAAATACAAGGTAACATATTTTAACACAGAAATAAACCAAGATTAAATTAATAGTACATCAGCATCTACAGTACTTTATGAATCAATCACATTTTAGAGAAATGTATAAGCTGTTATATAATGATCAAAAGTATGGTTGCGGGTTTATTATCTTCCCGTTCTGTAGCATGCTTGTTTTGAAACAATCAAGTTTAATCTGGCTTTGCTCATGTTCCTTTACATCTCAAATTACAATTATTTTGAAGATTGTGATCACACTTTTGGGGGTTACGAAGAAAAAACACCCCTTTTTTTTCCATATTTTGCTGTTTTTGACACCCTAATCAATGTACTCGCGTACTCGCCTGTTGGGAAAAAAGACCCCCTTTTTACGCGTTTTCTTGTTCACGTCATCATATCCCCCTTTAAATAAAGTGCCCCCCCCCCCGGAAAAGTAATAACCTATTAAGTTTAGCTTGGAAAGACTAGCTGAATAACAATAACTTGTTGGCCTAATTAAAAGAGAATTTTTTATTTACAAATTACAGCAACAGAGAGGAAGGTGAAAACAATGGCTCTCAACCTGGGGAACTTAGTAACTATTTTACTGAAGTATGTATTATAGTAAAATTCAAAGCGGTATAGAGCATTGAATCATGCATACCCTACTGTTAGTGTTCTGGTATCCAAATAACCAGCCTAATTCGAGGCCACTCAGAGATTTTGAAATAATTTTAAGGTTGTTTTTTTGTGTTTAAAGGGGCATTTCGTGAATCCACAGCCTCAATCCCCTGCCTACCTAAAAAAGCTGAGATTTTTTTTTATATCCATCTGAAAGTTCTGTTAGCCTAGTAATCCACATGTACCCAAGCTTACATGTACGTGCAAATTCGGTCGTATCTGTACGAAATTTGCAATTTTTGTATTTTCTGTCCGTCAACAGACAGACAGCAAGTGGCCATGGGAAACCAGCATTTGGCTCATAACACAAAACCGCAAGATTGGATCGACTCAAAACTTTGCGAATAAGCTTTTCTCAAAGAATATCAATGTGCAATGTTCATTTTTTGGCAGTGTGGTGAGTAACGGGTGGGTTGGGGGTTAGATCTATAGGTGCACCAGTCTACAGAGCGCTAGTCTGGTACCATGGCGCTAGGTTCAAGGGTAATTAAGTTTTGTAGGCTCATTGCAAGGCAAAGTTTTGAGAGTGTGAGTTAATTCACACCCAATAATCGGATTTATCATTTATTTTTATATTTTTTTTATCATTTTGGCTGTTTGCTGTTAGGTTAGCATGTCCTACCCCTGTCGAAGACTGCAAATTAATCCCGACAATAGCTTTTATATAAGTTACGCCGTAACGGGCCGATATTATAGCCTACAAAGTCACAAGTGTTTATGGGTGGTACATAGGATATAAAAATCCTTAACGCTGTGGATATTCCAGAACGTTCCGGGGTCAAATACATAAATTCAGGAATGTTAATTAAGGTCCATAAACATGACTTTAGGCCAAAATGGCAATGAGCGTTGTTCCAAAAACACCATTAACCGCTTTCGCACGGGCCAATTCTGATCCGTACGATAGCACAGCTGTCGTGGCTTAAGATGGCGTCACATATGGCTTGCAGTCATTTGGGAACGCCATCTAAAAGAATATCAGCAAGACTAGGCTTGTTTGGACTAATTTAGATGCATTTTCATTCTGCTCTGATATGCACTTGAAAATTACTAATTTTTACCTTTTCAAACAAAATTTGACAAATTTTGACCGTTGATCGACTGTAGTCGCTTGCCGTGTGCAACGGATTAAAAGACTATCTTGAGGGCGCACTGTTGAATTGGGAAATAACATCTTGGCTTAACAGCAACAATTTTGGAGTCATCTACATTTACGAATGCGCGCAAACGTGGGTGTATGTATGTGTCTTTCCTTTCCTGTGTTGTAAGTCCTTATTTTTCCGATTTATTTTGCTTGTGTATGTGTGGGGTGTTGTGGATGTTTGTGTGCGTGTTTGTTTTATGCGATTTTTTTAAATCCATTATATAATTTCTTACATGTGTAGTGGTCTCCAAATAAATGAAGCGGAGAACAAAGAAAAAACCCCCTCAATTTTTACTACGTCCTGAACTCATCTAACTTCGTTAGTCCATCTAAGATCGCATTTGGGGCTAAACACATAAAAACTTTTATCTACCGATTTCTATTGTACATGACCCGATAATCACTTTGGATGAATTTTGAACCCTGGGCACATCCATAGGTAGCCCATTCCCCGCATCAATAGCCTTTACTGTTGGGTGGTATAGGAAAGGCAAACCTTGAAATTTGATTTTCCCTCAAAAAAATTGTTTGACAGAAAGACAGGAATTTAAATTTTGACATGAAAATCATATCAGAAGGTTACGATTTACAACTTATAAAAAAAAAAAAAAAAAAAAAACATTTATCTTTATAGCGTTGTTTTTGATGATTTGGGCAAACACTTCCGGTCCAATGAAGTCTTACAGTGAAACATTGCCCCCACATGTCAATGGCACGCCAACTCAGCTGCTTTCCTTTAACCCTTTCGACACGGGCCAAATCGGTATACGTAATATAGCACATATGTCAGTGGGGCTTTAAGATGGCGTCACAAATGTCTGCAAGGTCATTTGGAATCCATCTAAAAGAATATCAGCAAAGAACTAGCTTTTGGACTATTTGATGCATTTTTCATTCTGATTCTGATATGCATATGCACTTGAAAATTACTTTTAAAAAAAAACCTTTTCAAAACAAAATTTGACAAATTTTGAACCGTTGAGCGACTGTAGTCCGCTGGGGCCGTGTTCAAAGGATTACAAGAATATCTGGGAGGGCCGGCACTGTTGAATTGGAATAAACATCTTCGGCTTAACAAGCAACCATTTTGATCAAGGTACATTTACGAATTCGCGCAAACGTTTGTTAATGTTATGTGTATTATCCTTTCTTACCTTATTTTTCCGATTTTATTTTTGCCCTTGTGTATGTGTGTGTGTGTGTGTAAGGTGTGTGTGCGGGTGTGTGGTTTATGCGATTTTTTTTAAATCCATGTCTATAATTTCTTACATGGTGTAGTGTCTGCAAAAGTAAAAAAAAACAAAAAAAAAACCCTCAGTTTTACTCTCCTGAACACTCTCTTTCTAGGCCATCTAGATCGCATTTGGGCTAAAAACACATAAACTGTTATCTAAACTACAACCGCTTTTCTATTGTACAATGACCCGATAATATCACTTTGTATGAATTAATTTTGAACCCTTGGGCACTCCGTTATAGTAGCCATAGGCCGCTCAAATAGCCTTTACTGTGTGTTGTATAAGGAAATGCAAACCTTGAAATTGATCTTTCTCCAAAAAATTGGTTGACAGAAAATAAAGGAATTCAATTGACATGAAAACTCATAATCAGAGGTACGATTTACAACTTATAAAAAAAAAAAAAAAAAAAAACATTTTTAAGGTTTTCTTTTTTGGGTTATTTTGCTGATTTGGGCGAACAACACTATCCTGGGCCTAATGAATCGACGGGTGAACAGTGCCACCACATTCATGGCCAAGCCAACTCAGCCTGCTTGAATAAAAATAGTTAACTAAAGAAAAAAGTAAAAAACAGCAAGAACCCTATTTCGCACGGGCCAATTCTGTATACGTAATATAGCACATAGTGTCAGTGGCTTTATGATGGCGTCACCAAATGCTTGCAGGTCATTTTGGAAAGCCTCAAAAAGATATCACAAACTAGGCCGGTTTTGGAACTAATTTAGATGTGCATTTTTCATTCGGATTCTGCATAGCACTTGAAAATTAATAATTTTTACCTTTTTTCAAACAAAATTTGACAAATTTTGACCGTTGAGCGACTGTATTCGCTTGCCGTGTTCAAAGGATTAAAAGAATATCTGGGAGGGCGCACTGTTGAATTTGGGAATCACATCTGGCTTAACAAGCAACAATTTGGAGTCATTGTACCTTTACGAATGCGTGCAAACGTGTGTTTATGTATGTGTATTTCCTTTCTACCTTATTTTTTTCCGATTTTATTATTTTGCTTGTTTATGTGTGTGTCTGTATGTGTGTGGGCGTGTGTGTGGTTTATATGCGATTTTTTTAATATCAGTATATATTTTCTTACATGTGTAGTTGGTGGCTCCAAAAGTAAAAAAAAAACAAAAAAAAACCTCAGTTTTTAACTCCGAAACTCATCTTTCTAGCCAATCGATATCGCAATTGGGGCAAAACACATAAAACTTTTATCTACCCATTTCTATTGTAACATGACCGATAATCATTTGTATGGAATTTTGACCCGTGGGCACGTCCAGTATAGTAGCCTAGGCGCTCCAAAAATAGCTTTACGTGTGTTGTAAGGAAATGGCAAACCTTGAAATTGAATTTTCTCACAAAAATTGTTTTGACAGAAGAAAAGGAATTTCAATTTTGACATGAAAACATATCAGAAGGTAACGATTTACAACTATAAAAAAAAAAAAAAAAAAAAAAAACATTATCTTTATAGCGTTGATTTTGGCTGATTTGGCAAACCCTATCCTGGGACCTAATGAAGCGGACAGTGACAGTGCCACCCCCAGTCAATTTCAAGCCAAATCAGCTGCTTTCCTTTTAAACCCTTTCGACACGGGCCAATTCTGTATCCGTAATATGCACATAGGTCCAGTGGCTTTATAGATGCGTCACAAATTCTTGCAGGTCATTGTAAACCCTCTAAAAGAATATCAGCAAAAGACTATGCTTGTTTGGACTAATTTTAGATGCATTTTTTCATTCTGATTCTGAATAGCACTTGAAATTAATAATTTTTACCTTTTTCAAACAAAATTTGACAAATTTTGACCGGGTGAGACTGTAGTCGCTTGCCGGGTTCAAAGGAATTAAAAGAATATCTGGGGGAGGGGGGGGCGCCTGTTGAATTTGGGAATAAACATCTTTTCTTACCGCATAAAACATTTGGAGTCAATGTACATTACGAATGCGCGCAAAACGTGTGTGTATGTATGTGTATTTCCTTTCTACCTTTTTTTCCCCATGTTATTTTTGCTGTGTATGTGTGGTTGTGTGTGTGTATGTGGTGTGCGTGTGGTGTGTTTATATGGGTCGATTTTTTTAATCCATGTATATAAGTTCTTACATGGTGTAGTGGTCCTCAAAAGTAAAAAAAAACTAAAAAAAACCCTCAGTTTTACTCTGAAACGCATCTTTTCTAGCCATCTAAGATCGCATTTTGGGGCTAAAACACATAAAACTTTATCTACCCATTCTATTGTAACATGACCCGATAATCTTGGTATGAATTTGAACCCTGGGCACCCAGTATAGTAGCCAGAGGCCGCTCAAATAGCCTTTACTGTTTGTTGGTATAGGAAATGCAAACCTGAATTGAATTTTCTCAAAAAAATTGTTTACAGAAAGAAGGGAATTTCAATTTTGACTGAAAAATCATATCAGAAGGTACGATTTACAACTATAAAAAAAAAAAAAAAAAAAAAACATTTATCTTTATTAGCGTTGATTTTGCTGCCTTTGGGCAAACACTATCCTGGGCTCATGAAGTCGGAACGAGTGAAACATGCCACCACAATGTCATATGGCAAGCCAACTCAGCTGCTTTCCTTTAACCCTTCTCGACACCTGGCCAAATTTTTTTCCCCCCCCTGTTTTTTTTTTTTTTTTTAAAGGAATTTTTAATATAGCATATTTCAGTGGCTTTATAAATGTCGTCACAAATTGCTGCAGTCATTTGGAAAGCCATCTAAAAGAATATCACAAGACTAGGCTTGTTTGGACTAACTTGAATGCATTTTTCATTCTGATTCCTTGAATCTGCAACTTGAAAATTAATAATTTTACCTTTTTGCAAACAATTTGACAACATTTTGACGTTGAGTCGAACTGTAGTCGCTTGCTGCCGTGTTCAAGGATTACAAAGAATATTGGGAGCGGCGGCACTGTTTAATTTGTGAATAAACATCTTGGCTTACAACAACATTTGGAGTCAAATGTACATTTACAATGGCCGCGCAAACGTGTGTGTATGTATTGTATTTCCTTTCTTACCTTATTTTCTTCTCCGATTTTATTTTTTGCTTGTGTATGTGTGTGTGTGTGTGTATGTATTTTTATAATTATTGATATATTTCATAGGCGATTTTTTTTTAAATCATTTATAGAATTTCTTAGATGTTTAGTGTCTCAACATTAAAAAAAAAAAAAAAAAAAAAATAAACCCTCAGTTTTACTCCTGAACCTCATCTTCTAGCCTCTAAATCGCAATTGGGGTAAAAACACATAAAACTTTTATCTACCCCTTTCTCTTGTACATTCACCCCGATAATCATTTGTATGAATTTTGAACCCGTGGTCACTCCAGTATAGTAGCCTTTATGCCCGCTCAAATAGCCTTTACGTGTGTTGGTATAGGAAATGCCAACCTTGAAATTGAATTTTCTCAAAAAAATGGTTTTGACATAAAGAACGGAATTTCAATTTGGACATGAAAAATCATATAAGAAGGTACGATTTTACAACTTATAAAAAAAAAAACAAAAAAAAAAACATTTATCTTTATAGGTTTGATTTTGCTGATTTGGTCAAAACTAGCCTGGGCCTAATGAAGTCGGACGATTGAACAGTGCCACCACATGGCAATGGCATGCCAACTCACTGCTTTCTAACCCTTTCGACACGGGCCAATTCTGTAGACTTAATATAGCACATATGTCAGTGGCTTATAGATGGCGTCACAATGCTTGCAGGTCATTGGAAAGCCATCTAAACAAGAATATCAGCAAAGACTAGGCTTGTTTTGGAACTATTTTAGATGCATTTTTTCATTCTGATCCTGAATATGCACTTGAAAATTTAAATAATTTTTTACCTTTTTCAAACAAAATTGACAAATTTTTTGACCGTGTAGCGCTGAGTCGCTTGCCGTGTCAAGGATTAAAAGAATATCCGGGAGGGCTTCACTGTTAATTTGGGAATAAACATCTTGTGACAGCAACAATTGAGTCAATGTTCCATTTACGAATGCGCGCAAACGGTGTGTATGGATGTGTATTTCCTTTCTTACCTATTTTTTCCTGATTTATTTTTGCTTGTGTATAGTGGGTGTTTGTGTGTATGTGTTTTGGCGTGTGGGGTTTCTGCGATTTTTTTAAATCCATGTATATAATTTCTTACATGTGTAAGTGGTCTCACAGTACAAAAAAAACAAAAAAAAACCCCTATTTTTTACTCCTGAAACTCATGTTTTCTAGGCCATCTAAGCAATTCGCCAAATTTGGGGCTAACACACTAAAACTTTATCTACCCATTTCTATTGTACATACCCGTAATCATTGTATGAATTTTGAACCCGTGGCACTCCAGTATAGTAGCCATAGGCCATCAAAATAGCCTTTACTGTTGTTTTGGTATAGGAATGCAAACCTGAATTGAATTTTCTCAAAAAAATTGTTTTGACGAAAGAAAGGATTTAATTTTGACATGAAAAATCATATCAAATGTACGATTTTAACAACTTATAAAAAAAAAAAAAAAAAAAACTTTATCTTTATAGCGTTGTTTTTGCTGATTTGGGCAAACACTATCCTGGGGGGCCTAATTAAGTCGACGAGTGAACATTGCCCCCACATTTCAATGCCAAGCCACCTCAGCTGCTTTCCTTTAACCCCTTTCGACACGGCCAATTCTGTATACGTAATATAGCACATATGTCACTGGCTTTAGATGGCGTCACCAATGCTTGCAGGTCATTCGGAAACCCATCTAAAAAAGAATATCATCAAAGACTAGGCTTGTTTGGCTAATTTAGATCTTTTTCATTTGATTCGAATAGCACTAAAATTAATATTTTTTTTTACCTTTTTTTCAAACAAAATTTGACAAATTTTACCGTTGAGCGACTGTAGTCGCTTGCCGTGTTCAAAGGATTTAAAAGAATATCTGGGAGGGCGCAACGTTTGAATTTGGAAATAAATCTTGCTACAGCAACATGGGATCAATGTAACATTCTTACAATGCGCGCAACTGTGTGTATGTATGTGTATTTCCTTTCTTACCTTAGTTTTCGATTTTATTTTTGGCTTGTGTATTGGGTGGTGTGTGTATTGTGTGGTGCGTGTGTGTGTTAAGCGATTTTTTTAAATCCATGTATATAATTTCTTACATGTGTAAGTGGTATCCAAAAGTAAAAAAAAAAACAAAAAAAAAAAACCCTCAGTTTTACCACTCCTGAAACTCATCTTTCTAGGCCATCTAAGATCGCAATTTGGGGCTAAAAACACATAAAACTTTTAACTACCGCATTTCTATTGTACATGACCCGATACTCATTTGGTATGAATTTTGAACCGCGTGGGCACTCCAGTATAGTATCCATAGCGCCAAAATGCCTTTACTGTTGTTGGTTATAGGATATCTCAACCTTGAAATTGAACTTTTCTCAAAAAATTGTTGACAGAAAGACGAGAATTTCAATACGTTGACATGCAAATCATATTCAGAAGGTACGATTACAACTTATAAAACAAAAAAAAAACATTTACTCTTTTCTAGCCGTTGATTTTGTGATTTGGGCAAACACTAGCCTGGGCCTATGAAGTCGGACGCGTGAACAGTGCACACCATGTCATGCAGCCCCACTACTGCTTTCCTTTAAACCTTTCTCGACACGGGCCAATTCTGTATACGGAGATAGCACATATGTCAGTGACTTTATAGATGGCGTCACAATGCTTGCCAGGTCATTTGGAAGCCATCTAAACGATAATCAGCTCAAAGACTAGGCTTGTTTGGACTAACTTGAATGCATTTTTCTTCTTGATTATGAATATGCACTTGAAATTCATAATTTTTTACCTTTTTCAAACAAATTTGACAAATTTTGACCGTTGAGCGACGTAGTCGCTTGCCGGTTTCAAAGGATTAAAGAAGATCTGGTAAGGCGCACGGTTGAATTTGGGAATAACATCTTGGCTTACAAGCAACATTTGGAGTCATTGTACATACATTTACGATGCGCGCAAACGTTGTTTATGTTTGTGTATTTCCTTTCTTAACTTAATTGTTTTCGATTTTAATTTTTTGCCTGTGGTATGTGTGGTGTGTGTTTATGTGTGTGTGCGTGTGTGTGTTTATTCTGCGCTTTTTTAAATCCATGTATATAATTCCTTACATGGGTAGTGGTGGTCTCAAAGTAAAAAACAAAAAAAAAAAAAAACCCTCAGTTTTACTCCTGGAAACTCATCTTTCTAGGCCATCTAAATCGCAATTTGGGGGCTAAAAACACATAAAACTTTATCTACCGTTGTTTTTTTTTTTTTTTTTGTATATTTTCTGTGTACATGAACCCGATAATCACTTGTTATGAATTTGGAACCCTTGGGCACTCCAGATAGTAGCCATATTCCGCTTCAAATAGCCTTTACTGTGTGTTGTATAGGAAATGCAAACCTTGAAATTGAATTTTTCAAAAATTGTTTGACAGAAAGACAGGAATTTCAATTTTGACCAGAAAATCAGAGTCAGGAGGTACGATTTACAACTTATAAAAAAAAAAAAAAAAACAAATTTTATCGTTTTAATTATAAAATCGTTGATTTGCTGATTTGGGCAAACACTATCCTTGCTAGGAATCGAACTAGTGAACAGTGCCACACTGTCAAGGCAAGCAACTCAGCTCTTTCCTTTAACCCTTTCGACACGGGCCAATTCTTATACGTATAATGCACATATGTCAGTGGGCTTTATAGATCGCGTCACAAATGCTTGCAGGTCATTTGAAACCATCTAAAGAATATCAGCAAAGACTAGGCTTGTTTGGAACTATTTAGTGCATTTTGTCTTCGATTCTGAATTAAATGGGCACTCAAAATTAATAATTTTTTACCTTTTCAAACAAAATTTGACAAATTTTGACCGTTGAGCGACTGTAGTCGCTTGCCGGGTTCAAAGGATATGTTAAAACAGTGCAAATTTACCCCTTATTCCCAAAAGTGCGACGTCGATGGTGAAAATGCGATCCTGTTTTTTTCCATGTTTTGTAGTAATGCGATGCCGTAGCGCGTATATATCGGATTGGTTCCCCCTGGGCAAAATAATACGTCAAACAAGGCGGTGACGTCCCACTTCTAAAATTTTCCAAAAATTGGCCCGCAAACTCATAATAGGAGTCCAATTTGCATAATCAACTGTAAATTCAAACTTGAATAATCTATCTCATGTATGACCGGTTATTTTAGATAATGACCGTCCCGTGATCTCTTAATATTTGATGAAAAAAGCAGCAGCCAATTCCTGCTTCCAAGGCCGAAATGTGAAGACGTCTACCTACCAGCCGCCCCCGATTTGTTTTTGCGCTCGCTGTCGCGTATTGCCTGCATGGCGGCGGGCTGTTTGCCGTCTAGTGAATAATGAATAAACAAAGGTGCTGGAATCACCAAATTCACCTTTACTTGAAATACAACACGACAGAATAAATGCTAATTCCAAGTTGAGATGATTGGGATTTTTGTTTGATGCAGTAAACATTTATGTTGTATAGAGCAGTGCCATAGGATACTGTTGTTAACAAAAAATCTGGATGCATAATTTTATAACAAGTTTTTATTTTCCTATATGAAGATTTCGATTGAGCCTAGCTATTTCACACAGTTATTAGTAATATGGACAAGCACTGTGCACATGCAAAAAACGGGGAATTTGTTTGAAAATGTAGGGGTGTCCCTCCTCATGAAATCTTGAGTCAGCCTTTAGGTCAGAAGCTGAATTCATTAGGGCAGATTGTCATTTTTAAGGACTCTTCTTGTTTGGAATATGCTGCAAGGTATTTAACATTTCCAATACATGTGACAAATGAAGAAATGGATTTCCTTTAATTTTATTCCTTTTCACATTGGGGCATTGTTTTCTATTGAAATGTATATGAGTGTAAGTTGGTATGAATGTATGTGTGTGCGTGTTTGTGTGTCTGCCTGCAACTTTGATTGAACATGTGTGTGTGTACATGTGTGTGTGTTGTAAATATAAATTAATGTATAAGAATTGACAATTTAACAAATCTATTTTCTGAATTGCCATTTTTTTACCCAGTCATAAACAAAATTGTATTAATGTGCCATTTTCTATTGTAAATAATATATAAAGGTACTTTAAAGGATGTTGTTGTCTTTGAATGGCGGCATATTATAGGCTACTGCATCATTGATGCTCTGGTTTCTCATTTATCCTTTGAAATCTTAGGGCTAAATGATGTTTGGTTTGGATGTTATGAGCAAAAATATGCCCCATTTTGGTTGACCAAATTGATATTAATTTTATCACAGTACTCTATGGGGATTACAAAATCATGTTTTTAGCCCTTACTTCAAAACAGGTTGAAATATCGGCACGCCAAACTTTACAGGTGGGGTTTTAAGGTGGAAGGCTATTCTATCAAGATGAAAAATTTGTAGACTTAAATTTTAAGTAGAGTTATTCATAAAATCCATGCAAGTCATTCAGAATGTTACCATTTTGTTTGTACTTTGAAATTTAAAATATTGAACAAAATTAGAACCCCCAAACAATGTCTCTAGATTAATAATATTATGGATCACACCTAAAACCTCTTGGCCTGAAGCAGTGTTTCTATTTTGTAGGTGTTTTGTGAGCTATCAGGTAATTTTTTTTAATATAAGTAATCTAGAAAATTGGGTAGACGTTTCATATAGAATTCCCAAATATGCAAATGAGGTATTACCATTTATTACATCACTTTTTAAAAACTTAGAAATAAGGTCAAAGGTAATTCAGCAAACTCGGTTTAGACCTCTAAGAGGGCCATTTACCACATGCAGTTCTTAAAGGTGCTTGTTCTGATCGCCTTTGGGAATTACCTGTTTGTAGTACCAACTTTTATATCAGATGAAAGTCTGTGTATTTCTCATTGGCGTCCTGAAATTTCAGCTTCCAAATCCACTTCCTTGCAAAGATAGATACCAAAAAAGTTGTGCTGAACAAGCCTTGCAATTTTACCTTCAGATAGGTAGTAATAAAGTAGTTGCTGTTTAAAAGAGCAAATTTCACTAATAATAATAATATACACCAAAAATGAAAACTCTTCATTTGGTTAGAAAATGTCTTTTCTTCATGCAGTTGTCAAAAAGATTCTTTCATTCGGAAACTGTTATTTCTGTAGTTTCTTTGTTAGTGGATGGAAGAGATACTGATGTACATAATTTTGTGAATGTTTATTTGAAGACTTACATGTACTTGATAACATGCATTGTTCCCTTAGGAGATAATTTGAGGTCATTTGTTGGAAAGTGTTCAATATCAGTCTTATTCAGCCATGAAAATATCTGAGCATTCACCAAATTTGCTCCTCAGAATACTCTTATGAAGTAGGTTATATGATGTGTTAAGGATATTAAAGGGCCATAGTCCAATCGTTAATATCCCCAGAATCTAAAATTTCCCAAAGTGTTCACAATTTTGGTGTCAGAAGAAAGCTACTATTTTTAAAGGTCCATGGCCCGATCGCTAATAGCCTCGTCCCCAGAAGCCCCAGATTTTACCGGAAGTGGTCAGCAATTTGGTATCAGAAGAAAGCTACTATCATTTTGGTCGACCAATATTAATTTTACACAGTACTCTATGGGGCTTACAAAATCACATTTTTAGCTCTCGCATCAAAACGGATTGAAATATCGGCGCGAAACTTTACAGATGGGGTTTTGGAGTGAAAGCCAATCTATCAAGATGAAAACTTCATATCCTTAAATCGGGCCATCCCCCTTTAACATATATAGGGCTAAAGGATGTTTAGTTTGGATGTTATGAGCAAAAATGTATGCCATTTTGTTGACCAATTGAAATTTACAGAGTACATGTACTCTATGTCAGCTTACAAAATCATATGTTTTTATTTAGCTCTCACATTAAAATGGATTAAAATTCTGTGCAAACCTTAACCACTAAGAGCTTAAATGTGTGGGTCAAGGGCGTTCCAATCAAGTGAAAGCTTTAAATATAATTAATTGGGTCTCCCCAATAGTCCTGTAGTGATAATTTTGAGGTCTTTTTGGGTCGTAGGGAAGGGTACGTGGAAAGAGGGGGTGTGAGTGTCAGACCGAAACTAGACAGAGACTGGGCTAAATCTATCGGGAGGTGAGGCGATCACCTAGCCGTGGGGAAGAACGGACGAGGGGGTATAGTGAATTGGAAAGAATACACAAACGTGATAAAGTTGCTCAGAGTGATTCTCTTATGTTATGTGGTGTTCAGGTCAAAGTTCACCTAGGGAATACTTGAAGTACTTGCAATGAAATGTTATGTTTCTTCTTCTTTCACAGACGAATCATACTTTCATCAATGGTTTAGTGAACGAGTAACGTAATAGTTTGTTTCAAAACTGAAGTTGTAAGCAAATGAAAAAGCACAATGTTTGATTGTACAGGTTTCACAGGAACCATTTGGCTAAACGTCAGCTTCAGAGGTCAAAGTCATAATTTTTCAGTTGCCATTACACTGACATATCAATGTGCTGCTGAGCTTCTGTGCCATTGGTGCTTCTCGTTTCCAAAATACTTAGGGTAACCTACAAAAATTTTGAAATCACTTAAGTGTTAAAAAAAAATGTACATTTTTCTTTTATTTATAGAAAACGTATGAAAGACCTTTTAAGTTGTTTAAACTTACAGTTTTTATACAGTGATAGCTTAATTTCTGTAAAATATATTTGCAAAAGTATTATCTTTACAACCACATTGAACTGTGGTGATGTTCCTTTTCTGTTTTTATCGTTGAGACAGTAATCACACCCAGGTATGGTAGATGGGCAACCAACATACAAGAAACATTAAAGGTAGGTTGTGCCATGCATTCTACACATCATGCAATCATTCACACGGTGCACTGAACAATGATAAAAAGACAGAATAAACATTGTACATAAGTTGTTTAACATGTGGAATTTGGGCAAAGTGACCCTGCGAGACCTGATTGCATATTGGACAATCTCTCCAAATTCTGATTATATGCATATATGTGAATAAACGATTGTTGGTCAAAATATATTCCAACAAGAGAAGAGGTATTTTCTCATAAATTTTGGAAAAAATACCAGCTTGCGACTGTCCCCTGCTGGCCTTTCACTGGCAAACACACTATAGACACTGGTTTTAGCCAATGCATTGCTTAAGTGTGGTGATCAAGGTCTGTTTCCCTGCAACAGAAGAAACGTGTTATAACAGATTTAAAAACAAAACAAGAATCAAAAGAAAAAAATAAAAAACTTAACAATAAAACAAAAACTTCAAAGGCGCTAGGACAGGTTTTTAACCCTGTGAATGGTTTGGTCTTACCATCAGCCAAAGAAGACCCATGTCTTGGGACAAGCTACCACCTGGTACTCTAAGAAAATCAAAGGGGAGTAGAACTAGGAAGTTTTGTCAATCAGTTCCAGTACCTTGGCTCAACTGGCACAGATATAATAGCCTTGGATGTCCAAAGATCAACAATGCACTGGGAATGGCACACACGTCACACTCTCTGGAAATACAGATTTCTCTAAAAGTTGTGTTATCACACCACCCTGTGGTAGTGATCCTGGGCTACATCTTGCAAAACTCGCCACAGTACGAGTTTCCAATGTTTCCATCATCTCCAGGTGTCTTTATAGAATCGTGGTAATAACAGGGCATATAACACGACAAATCAACCGGTCGGATCAGAGGTTGGATTCCTCATGTTCAACACTCCATGTCAAATGCCACTTTGTCTGGCTGGGCCACAATCGCAGGATGAATGATGGTTCATATCCAAAAGACCCTCCGGTATGGTATGCTTGGCAAACCCACTCTATGGTATGCTGCATGAGGAGTTGTTGTATTTCTGGCAAGTTTGGTTAGAGTTAGCAATGACTTTAAGAACCAGGGGACACAGTACTTTTTTGCCAGACGAAACCATACAGCTAATGAAACGTTGGGGTCTTTTAGTGCACAGCAATCTATAAAAAAAAAAAAAGGCCCTTTGCTGTGAGTTGACTAAAGATAGCTGACTTTTGACAGGCACTTGAGCATATATAATACATGATTGACCCCCCACACGGTTCCTAAAGACCCCGTTCTCAAGGAACTTACTGGAACACTGTGTGTCTCTTAAAGTACACTTAAGCTGACTTTCAACTATCCACTCCAATCTTGGTCAAAAGTAGTTTCACAAAACCTTTTTTGGAAAATTTGCCCTTTTTTAAAATCAAAAGTTGATTAAAACACACTTGACTTTTATAAATTAAGCATTTTCATTTATTGCAAGAAATACGATTTGTAACATACTCAAACTGGAAGTTTTTGACTTTTGAACCAACCTGAAGACATTGAAAAATCCCCTGCTGAACTCGCATGGACCCAACACTTCCATTGTTGTGGCCATTGAGCTCAATTTGTGTAGAATAAGTCTCTTGTCCTTTGCAAAGTTTGAACTCCATATTGTCAATGGTTCTAAAGATCATACAACAAGTCTTGCACCTTATTCATTAGGCTCCTATGTGCGCTCACTAAGTATTACTATTCATTCTACATTTATTTTGCTGCAACAGTTTTTTTTTTGGTATTTGGTTGGTAGGAAAGCTACGTAAGTGTTGATTTTTAGACACAATCTTGCATTGCTCCCTGAAGACCAATTGCCATTCATAAATTTAATCTGTTCATTAGATGTGAACCCGTAACCTATTGATGAACAGAACGAAATGGTGTTGTATGGCATGTAATGCTATGTATAAGTAGCATAGCATGTCTATCGGAGTTCGCCACACCTCTCTCAAGTGAAGTGATGTCGGTTATGAATTTAATGGACTTATTGGCAAAACCACTAGATATATCATTCAGGCACTCATTTAAGATTTATTTAATTAGCGAATTCTTGCAAACCTTCCTAGGTAATAGATTGTCTCTGTGAGAAGATCCCTACAATTAGACAATGGCAACCATGAGATATCACAACTGTTGCATTTACAGTTAACCGGCCACGACCAATTATATTCTTCTAGGCTTGTCCCAACTCGGGGCACATCATATGGAAAACTGCTTGCCTGACCAGTGAGAACATGGCCCGAAAATTAAACGTTGATTCGCGTGCGAGCAGGTGCGCAAAACTAGGTCTAGTGTCATTCATGTAGGGCCTGGGAGAATCCCCGCGATCCGCAAGAATAATCCAGTTTATGTGATCATGTAATTACGCGGCAAGCAAGACAAATCCCCGACAAATCCCAGGACAAACCCACCCCATTCAGTCTAAATCGCGTCCAGCGGTTGAACAGGCAATGACTCTTTATTTACCTGGGGTGAGGGTGGGATGACCCACATGTGGATACGTCATAAAAATGAGAAAGGGGCAGTGATGGTGATAGAAATTTTAATTCCTCTGGAATGCATGCATGCATTGAATGGTTTATAAATCCGTTCATTGTAGGCTACTCTTGTGTATCCTATCATCCTTAAAATGCGCAATACAGACAAGAAATCCATGATTTGCCAGATATTAGCTGGACCTTAATCCGCATGAGCCGATTAGCTGAACTGTACACTGTTATCTTGGTGCCTGTAGCTTCACCGCGAGTTCACATCTGAGCTGCTTGTCGAACCAACGGGAAATTCCCAAAGAACGGAAAAAGTCATAAGATAGTTTTTGAACTATACTGAACCTTTTTATGACATTTCAGCTCACGACCACACGTAAAACTTGATAAATTGATTACCCACGTGTAATTTCTGATCGCAATTTGCAATACCAGTGAGGATTCTAAATACCGTACTGACCCGAGGATAGTCCCATGCTCGATTATATCCCACCCCTAATTTTAGGCAAATTTCAAAGTGTAAGGGGGGGAGAGGGGGGGGGGAAGTTATAATGTGGGAGAGAAGCGGTAGGGGCAGGGGGAGAAGCGCGGTATCCCCGTTCTAAAAATCTGTTTATTATCCCATGCCAAAAATTGGCCTACACTGACTGCAAAATTCGGAAACCTATCTTCAAACAACAACCTTTTAAGCTTGAATTCCAATGATATGCATTTTCCAATACACTCAATACGAAATTCCAATTTAAGCTTATAATCCATCTCAGAAGGTTTCTAATGACGTCTGGAACCATTACAGTTTTGTGAAAACATACATTTACGAGTATAGAACACAGCAGAAGACCCAGGTTTCTGGGTCAAACCTCTCGCTAAGCTTTCTCTTCACTCAGACGTGAGTCTACAATGTTATTTTTCCACTCTTTTCCATATTTCAGTATAAAATAATCACATTCCAGAAAAGTATTCAGTTTCATAATTCATTCATAAAAGTTTTTTGGTGGATTTGTTTTCTGAAACAAAAGAATAATTGAACAGGCCTGTTAAGGGCAGAGGGCATTTGGCAGCAAACAAATATGGCCGCCGCCAAACCACTGATGGCAAATTGGTTAAGTTTTCGCGACTATTTTTTTTCATTTTTTGCCGTTTTTTTGCTAAAAAAATTACTAAGTTACATTATAGTCATGGGTAGTTACATGACGAATTTAATCTTACTTCATAATGAGGTGGAAACTACGTACTATCGAAAAAACAGCATTTTTCAACATTTTTTTTTTTTTTTTCTGAGTGTTCAAAATTCGGAGTCATGAAGTGGCTGTACAGTGTATGTGGCGAGAGGCACGACATGTTCAACTCCGGCTTCGGGCAAGTTTCGGTCATAATCCCACCCCCAAATTTCAAGGTATTTTTCAGCTTAAAAAGGGTTGTCTATACTCGGTCATTACGGCATTCATTGTTTATTTGCTTTTGGTATCAAATTCGCCACCAGGCCCGTGCGAATGCAAGGCTGCAATGCAGACAGCCATTATTGCGCTGGTCATTTATTTTAGCATTAAACTCATAATTGATTTCAGTTTATTTGGACTTCAAATCTAGGTTTTGTTATTCTTAAATGAATTTTTGTGTCGCCTGAACGAATGTTCATGGAGGCCATACATTCCCAAATTATGTGTGTCCGTCGTATGTCCGTCCGTCCGTATGACCTAGTTAACCTTTTTTAAAATGCTCTGCATGGGGGCGGTGCTAACGCTATCCCCTAATTTCAAACTTTATAGATGATAGATGAGGTGCCGCAATATTATTTGCAGCTTTTGGCTGCATTATTTGCATCTTCATGAATTTGTTTAGCTTCTTTTGCTATTTTTCAGCCATTTCGGTTAAACCTTTTTTGAAATGCTCTGCTTGCTAAATGCTAATCCGATTTACTTCACACTTGGGTAGGGTGATAAAGTGAGGTGCCAAATATTAGTGTAGCTTTTGCTGGCATTATTTGTCATAGTCATGAATCTTAATTAGCTTATTTTGGCCAGTCAACAATGACAACCCTTTCCTCGCAAGGCTTGTGTGCAGTTATCTGGAGTTCCGTAAAAGGCCGTATAATGAGTGTAACTTGTTGGAAGGAAGCGGTTTAAAGAGTCTCACCTGATTAGATGTTGGGCATCTTTCGGCGAATTACATATGCAATGAGCGAATTGATATGCAAAATCAGCATAATCGCTATATTTTGAAACGTAACATACGCGTATGCAAAATCCTTCACTGCACGAAACACCCATTATGGTGCGCCTCTTCTTTTGCCATTTTGAAAGTTCCTGATACTGCCAGCTTAGGTAGCAAATGAGCTAATAAATAGCGTAATGGCGGATTGCTAAAATGGTACATCGATATGCAAAATTCCTTTGCTACAATCCTTTTAGACTGGTTCCATTGCTCAAAAAAGTGCTTCCTACAACATGACGAAAGGCATTTTTGATTAAAGCACTTGAACATGTTTTCTATACGGAAATTTTATGCTGATTCCAAATCTTTCGCGGTCCCCAAGCTAAGCTTTTAGGGGAAGTGTCCCTAATTAGCATAAATTCAAAATGGCTGCCATTTTAACGTTTTTTTGTACATTACCTCAGAGTTAAGGCTTCGATGTCTTCCTTCTTTTGTTCTCCAAATGGGTTTTCAGGGTCAAGGACTACAATTAGATCATTAGTTATAGCAATAGGTCAACTTACAGTTAAGTTGCATAAAAAAATCAAATGGGCTGTCATTTTGACATTTTTTGTACATACCTCAAGATTGCATGCTTGTGCTTCCTTCATTCTTGTGTCTATAGATATGTTCAGGGTCAGGAATTAAATAAGATCATTAGGGTGTGTTGGGGTTGAGTTGGGGTAAATACAAAATGAGGGTGGCGTTACCTTTTTCACAAATCTTTTTAACATGTTTTATTGGGTATCATAAAAACCAAGTTAGGTATTCAGCTGATTTATATTCGTTTTTAAAAGGGAATTTATCTAGCTTAAAATGGTCGCATGGTTTCAATTTGTGCTATTTTTATGCTTTGCTTGTCGTAATTTGAGTCAATCGGGGTCAGAGAGGGTGGTGCCTACGGACGAGGTGCCTATGGATTAGGCATGTGTTTAAAGGTGTAGGGATTTTTGATATTCGGGGGCTTTTGCATTTTTTTTTTTTTTTTGTTTTATATCTTTAAACACATGTGATAAAAATGTTAAAAAAAAAACATCATCATTTTTTTTGTTATTTTTGTGGCCTTGATTTTTGACTCATACATTTAACAGTTTAAGCATGATGTTAATGAACATGGTCCAAATTAGACGCCACAAAATGCGTACTTTTTATATCAACTTTCACTTTTCCACCCTATAGACACTTGTGGCACCCTGTATGCACATACCAGTTGCCTATTTGTCTTCCTTACATTTTTAGCTTTACAAAAATATGTAGTTTTATAGGTCATCTCAAAAAGCAATTGATGACTTCCTCTCTCAGTTAAATTGTAAAAAGTGTAATGTTTGGTAGTTTCAAGCATGTAACACATTTTGATCCCACCTACTCCTGGCGCATGACCTTATAGCCTTAGGTCATGTTTGCATGTAATTTGTAAATTCAAAATGGAGCCGCTATTTGTAAATTCTGCATAATTGCCATATATATATGGCATATACCTTACTGATGATCTAGTTTGTGTCTCTCTGACCCAAAACATATGTATGGACACAAGAATGAAGTCTTACAAGCCTTAAATCTTGAGTTTTGTACAAAAATGTTAGAAAGAGATGCTGCCATTTTGAATTTATGCAATTAGGCACACTTCCCCTAAAATTTGCTTGGGGACCGTAAGATTTGGAAATCATCATAAATTCAAATTTCCATATAGAAACACTATTCAATTGCTTTTATTCAAAATTGCCTTCGAACTAGTTCTTTTTTGAGAAATGGAACCATTCTATTTGCTTTAAAAACCACATACCCTCTTGTGTGTTAATCATATGAGGGTGAAGGGTGGGGTGTTGTTGAGGGGGCAGGTGTTTTAGGGAGGGGGCCAGGGTGGTGGGGAGTGGCGAGTAGGGGTAATGCGAGGTGGGGGTAAGTGACGAGGTTTGTGCATCGGGGAGGGGGGTGGGGTGCGTCGGGAGGGGTCCGGGGTGGTGTGCATCTGGGTGGGGTCGAAGTGGTGGGGGTTCGTGTGGTGCATCTTGGTAAGGTGCATCGGGGAAGGGTGGGTGCGTCGGCGAGGGGCAGGTGACCTCATGTGACCATTGGTGACCCCGGGGTGACTTCATGTGACCTTGGTGACTTCTTGTGACCTTGGTGACTTTGTGTGACCTTTGTGACCCCCCAGGTGACCTTGCTGACCTCACGTCACCTTTGATCCCATTCACAAATCGGTGTGCCGGGAGCGGTCGAGTGGGATGCGACGGGGCTGGGTGGGTGTGTCCAGGGAGGGGGCGAGTTTTGCAGGGTAGGGGGCAGGGTGGGGTTGCGTCCGGGAAGGGTGGGGCCGGGGTGTGGGTTCCTTGGTGACCTCATGTGACCATTGGTGTACCTGTGACCCCATGGACCTTTGTGACCCTATGCGACCTTTGACCGCCCTGTGACCCAATGGTGACCTTGGTGACCCCATTCGACCTTTGTGACCCCCATCGACCTCTGTGGACCCCATGCGACCTTCTTGTGACCCTTTGCGAGCTTTGTGACCCATGTGACCTCAGTGACCCCATGGAACCTTTGTTATCCCATGTGAGCTTTGTGACCCATGTGACCTTGGTGCCCCCATGTCACCTTGTGACCCCGTTCACCAACCGCAATTGGCCAGAACGACACTAGGGTCCAACGGCTGCGATGTATTTTTCAACAATTTTTTACTGTTTTAAAATGCTCTCACTGGCTAACATATGCCGCGATTACTTCCAAACTCAAAATAATTTTGTATAACAGCTGTTCTCCATTCATTTGTTTTGCTTTCAATCATTTGGCCAACTTCAATCATAAAGCAAGTGATCTCGCAACAGCGACCTTTTGGTTCGAGACCCGCCTTGTTTTCTATAAATAACCTGGACTTAATTACCATTGTTTATTCTCGTTTACTTGCATTGTCAGCCCCCCCCCCCCCGATTAACATGTGATGAACTGATTTTTTACTACTGCAAATGTTTGATTGATCCATTTATACTTAATTGGTGGTAGGGTATTTTACTTTATTGTAAATACTCAATCAGAAATGAACATGAAAAGCGCTAAACAATTGACTTTAGAGTTGCACTTGCTATTTATAATTATTGTTATTCATTACCATATTATTATTAGTGGTAGTATAATTATAGCCGCAAAACTGAAGACTGCGAAATATATGTGGCAGGCAAATCGTTGACGCTGGGAGGCTGGACTAGAGAAGCAATATTCAATATCGATCGAACATCACCTTGAGCTTTGTGGAAATGGTGCAAGGGGACATTCCCATCAAGCTGGTTCTGTCGACATTGTGTAAGACCCCCGGTAAAATGAATTTATTTTTGTCGTTCCTTTATTCATGAATAGGTAAGTAAACTGTAAAGGAATATTGGGTGGTCTAGTAATTACTTTTTTCTGATTAAGAGAGTGACTGTGTGGGAGTAAAGTCAGTAAACCATATAACCATTAGCTGATATTTGGACTTGGCCGAACAACAATATCTTCTGTCCGGGCTATCGGCAGTGATTTGTCGAGCCCTTCATTTAACTCAAAGGGGATCGTTAATTTTAATTATTTTAAAATCGGCTTATATCAATTGGAGCTTTTATCTGCAATGAAGGAGGCACTTACACTCCCTATGTTTAGGTAGCCAACGATCTTGGAACTGGAAATATTTTTTGCCCGGGCTGCTCTAAATTTTTGGTGACTAGATTCAAGTACGGGAACATCTTGGCATCAGAAAACCAATGTTGGATTATGTACGATTGCGAACAATAGCAAACCACGATGGCGTCCAAAATGTCCGCCGATTTGACTCACTAACCGATTTGCCGTAACTTTTGATTGGCGATCTTCAACGGGAACGCCATTTGTGTCATCTGAAAGAGATTAATTATCTACAACCCTGATTAATCAAAATTTTGTGAGTTTACGAATTATTTTAAGGTGCAATTGAAGGAAAAAACACATGATTTTTGGCATTTTTAACCAAAAAAATGAAATATTGCGTATCTATGTTCCATTGATATTTCCAGAACCACATCATCAATTGAGACAAATTTTTCTACAAATTGGAACTAATGACACCTGTTAGTCATACAAAATTAACAGTTATCTACCCATTATCAGAACCGAAGTTATTCTTCTGTAGAACGAAGGTCCATCAATCAGTTACAACACACAACAATACACCGAGAAGTTGGTTTACTTCTACTTGGCCCACTTTTTTGATCATGCAGAAAACTCATGACCAAATCCCTCACTTGAAGTCACATATTCATTCATGGCATTAAACTATTAAAATGTTCTTAAAAAACATTTGTTTTCTGTCATCCGGTGACATCGAAACGTACAGAATAACTGTAAAAAAGGACTCGAAACGGGCAAAAAACTGTAAAAAGTCGTTTTAAAAAAAACTGTTGTGAGTACTAGCTGCCAGTCAAACCTGACGTTTTTTTACTGAACATTTTAACCATTGTACGTAGGTGTCATTTTTAAAATACCTGCCAAATGGCTTTTTATATCTGCTTCCATTATCCCAATTTTAAAAAAGCAAAATCTTAACATGTTTACAGTGTGATATCCCTTTTAAACTTTAATTAATGCAAATTATATACCTGATGGATTTTTGTAGCATACCAGTATGGGAAGGATATGGTGCAGCCCCTGGAATTATTTTAATTTACCATTTTCAATGAAGCCATCTGTTTTGGAAAGTTGGTAAATATTTGTATTCAATTGATACGCTACATGCTAATAAGTACATGAACCTTGCTCTACATGACATCAACTAAAGAAAACGTCAAATGCCGGTGATTAACAACGTTCCCTAAAAATTAGCTAATTTTCTGATTTGCAGCCATACAACGAAGGTTTTGACAGCCTATTCTAATCTACCACCCAATGGCAAGGTTTTGTGTTTAATATATTTTGCTGCAAGAGATCATGGGTCCTCAATTTTCTTTTATCATTTTATGTAATGTATTAACTGAACGAAGATGCTAAGAAAACTTATTTTGAATTTGAATTGAAATTAGAAAAAAGTGTTTTGTCTTATCGTTGCAACAACCGTCCTTTTCGAGAGGCTATTGTAACGTGTTGCAACCTCTAACGAATTAATCTTGTGGCTTTACACGCTTTGTTGACCCAATGCTTTCAAGACTGTATAAGGCATCCTGGAATTTAGCCATTTTTTTTTACACTTGTTTTCATTCCTAAACCAGACATACTCCATTAAGTTACTAACCACCTCGCGTACAAACAACGGTGAGCCTGGGCAATGTCTCAAGACTTTGTATAAAGGGTATCAAATTCACCTATGTTCTGTCGTCTCACAAAAAAAAAAAAAAACTGGGGGGGGGACATATCGGGGTCAAATTTACATTTTCAGTTTCAGGTCGGAGTATAAAATCGCCAGAATTTGATTTTGAATTCTGATTTCATTAACTGAAGATGATTTTTTTTGTATTTGATTTCATGCTCAAAACGGAATAAAAAGTCCATAATAAATTAGCTCAAATGGAGTGTAAATCATAGGTGAAAATTCCATTAGGTAATATTGCCTTGGCCCGGGTCTCGATAGAGTGTCGCATTTGAAGCAGTCTGGTCTCAGATAGGTACCATTTCATTCATCCGTCTTCTGTTCGCTTATCGGGTCCACCGCCGGAACCCTTGTTAACTCGGATGGTTACCCAAACTCCTGTACAGGTTAACCCCAGGTTAATAATTATTGTCATACTTCCACAGGTTGCAAAACTTAAACCAAATTATCGAAACCCACATCATACAACTGTCACAAGGCTAAATGCTTAGTATACTGATAATTATGGCTTGTAAACTGAACTGCCTTAAATGTGTAAGAAACAAAACTGATAGTCACAACAACGACACACACACTCATGAGGCCTAGGCTTGTTTGGAAATTAAATACAAGATCTCTTAAAGGAAAGTAATTATGCTAATCAGATAAAGAATCTTATTGGTAAACAGTTCAGGAGTGCCATGGCAATGATTAATATTAAACTGGAAAATGATAAATTAAGGAAGAAAAAGATTACTGAAGAAACAGGATTAAGTAACTTTTAAGGTAAATCATTCCCTTGATACGCAGTGCAAATGCTATCCAACTAATGTTACACTTCATAATCAGCTGCACGAGAAATTCTTGAGTATTTATGATAAAAAAAAAAGGCACATGCTTTTTTTTATACTTGCACAAAGCTCAATGGGGTGAAGACGGGAAAAAGAGTAGTAGGTATTTTCTTAATTTAAAAAACAACACTCAAAATTGTATCCATTGAATATTAATGATATAGGTGACATTTGGATTAGTCTTTTTTTTTGTGCAAACCCTTCCGGAGCTAGATAGCGAAAGTAGATTAACGAATGGGAAATGCTGGAAAGCTGTCATCAATGCCCAATGATAAATCTCTCTGAAGAAACTGGATTCCAGGATTTATAATTCATTTTGAACCGAAATTAGTGGTCCGCTCGTGAACTCTGAATCTCTTTTTTTTTAAACGTATCCTCTCTGTCCCATTCCCAAGGAGAGTATAATTAAACACGCTTGCTAAAAAGGATAACTCTTTTGATATATCTGGAAAACTGGATGCCCATATCACTCCTGAACGAGATTTTCAAAATTAATTAATAATGACAGTCGCCTTTGCACCAGAATGAAAACCTGTCCTTGAATTAAGAGATTAACATCATGATCAACCGCTTCTAAAGGGTCGCTATATTGGCGAAATTTAGATTACTTTTGGATATATACTTGTACAGATGTTTGAGAATATTACTCTACTGGTTTTGCTTTGTTATTGATTTTGAAAAGCTCTTTGATAACATTAGTTGGAAGTATCATAATTCTCTGGTAAAATTTGGTTTTGGCCCCGTTTTCCAGAGATTATTACTATTAAATATAATTGGATCTGAAAGTTTTGTGCATTATTTGATCTTTCAACGTTTAAGAATTCAATCCGTGTATCAAAGAAATAAAAGGGATAAAACGTCTTCCCCTTGTTATCAGTGGGGTGATTTAAAAAAATTAATGATATCAATAAGTCAGTAGCAGATGACACCATTATAATTGGACTGGTTACAAATGATCCTCTTTACAGGAAACATTGGAGCGTTTGGATAAATGTTCAGTATTTCATTATTTTCTAGTTTGCATATAAGCTTATAATAAAATTAATATTATATAAGAAATTCAATGTTGTTCCTTGTGAAAATAGACAGATGAATTGGTTAAATGACTTAATTTTTGGCTTACGAAGTAAGTCTATAAACAGAGTGCTTGGGTGATAGATCAGTATGTTCATCAAACTTTATTTCCAATTACGACCCATATGAAAACAAAACAGTGATAGGGGATTCAAGCAAAAGGTCTATAGGGCCCAAAACACTCACGCCCCGGCACCCCCCCCCTTGGAATACATAACACGCAAGAAACAGGCATAACTATCAATAACGTACAGAAAATGTTACCCTTGTAACCTGTAACCTTGTCACATTCTTGTTATACTATCAATACTCTTGGTTCACTGTATTGTCTGGCGACTCTTTGCGAGCATTGTTAGTAGGGTCTCTACCCGAAACAGGGAACCATTTTTGGACATCAAGGTCAAGTAACTGTCAGGTGTAAGTGTGTTTCCTGGAGGTTTGTTTTGGTATAGATAGCCAGGGTCCTCAGACCCTGCCACAACGAGTTTTTCTTTCATATATATAGCAATGCCCTAGGTAATTTTACACTAGTATGTACAGGTAGTGCAATAAACAATGAGGTTTGTCCACATGGAGTATGTTAGCCTCTTAAATTTAGACAGTTTTCTTCTATGTAATGACAACTAAAATATGATTCTTTTTCTCCTTTGAATGCCACTTCATTATTTTTATGAACTATGTTTTGTTGCTAACTATGTGTGCCTTTTGTGTGTGATTGCATGTGTTTGTGTTGGTTTTGAATTGGACATTAAGGTTAATGGTAAAATGGGTAGACTACAAATTAAAAATGTGGGGATGACAGAAAAAATTAAATTAAGTGGGGAAGGGGTTCTTCACTTGGGAGGCAGTATGGTTCTCACATTGGGGGGGGAAGTATGGTTATGATACCGCCTATAAGTCCAATCATTTTCAGGCTCTTTTTCAGTTCCAGTGTCCCCATTTTAGGACCATTCATTTCCACGACCCTAATATCTGTCCATGTCCAAAGCCCATATTCTACAATTTTCTTCACCAACGCCTCAAAAGTAGCTAGAAATAGAGGGAGAATCGCAGCTTATTTTATGAAATTTCTGAACCACCTAGTTTTCGGAGACCCCCCAAGTTTTTTGGGCTCAACTCAAATTGCCCCCCCCCCAGTTTTTTCTTTTTTTTTAAGAAAGCCAAATTGAAAAAAAGACCAAACGTTGCGGAGATTCTGTCTGACAAAATGTTATAGACTTCGTTTGACATGCCAGTGAATAATACTTTTTCATGATCTGTGGTTGACAGGTGGGAAAGTTTTCCTAAAAAATGGTTGATTTGTAGTAAACTTATTGGTGGCTGACAAGAAGGGGAATGCCTATACATATGCAATTTAGCTTCATACCATAGATCAGGGTTTAATAAACTCTGACCATTCTGACCGTGAGATCTATTTTTTGCTTCTGCAATTCTGAAAAGTGAAAATTGGGGAAGATGTCAAACTGGAAGAAAGTTCATATTTTTCCTTCAAGTTTCATAAAGTTGAGAAACACAGTTAATGTGTACTGGTAAGTCATTTCTGTTACAATCTCCCTTGCCTGGGCCATACACCAGCCCTTCCTATTCCTCAATGTCCCATCTAAATTTTACTTTTTAAAATGGTAATCCTGATATACCACCTTAAGCATAAATTGTGCTAATTATTTTTTTTAACTATTTAAGTCATACATTGTAGCCTTTGCTGCCCTGGTTGATGGAGTACGAATCAGTGGTTGACAAGACGAAGTCCGTTCCATGGTGTGGTGGAGTTGGTTGGTTATGGATACAGGATTCAATGGGTTGGGTGATGGAGTAGTGTCATTGGCAAAGGGATTGCAAGTTTGTTGTCCAAGTAGTAGGCCACTACATTTAATTTGGGCCATTTACCATATTGTTTGTTGTTTTTCTTTTATTTACTGAGGAGATTTGCATTTTAGACAAAAACAGAAAATGATCAGATTTCCAATATCCAATCAATATTTTTGTTATAAACTAATAATTGGACAATCAAGTATGATTTTGCACTGTTTGACTTGCCTTTACCATTTGAGTTGAGCAATTTCTAGGGAAACCCTTTTCAATTTTTTTTTAAATTAAAATAAAAGTGCATTTATACATTTAGTTTTTTGGACTATTACCTACGGCATAACCTTGATTTTTTTTTGGCCTTAATGAACAAATTTTCACTGTCTGCGGCCTATATCCCTACAGTCATTTTCCGAAACTACTACTGACGATCACCGCAAAAAGGTTGTAGCATTATTTGGTTAGATCTAGGGCAATTTCTCCTAAACAGATCTGGTCCGCTCCGTGATTTTCGAAAAAGTGGGAAAAAAAATGCCGTTAAGGGACGTACTATACGAAGGGATAATTTCGGCCCTTTTGGGGATTTTTTGATTAATGGAACAGTGATCTATGCATTTTTGTATACACGGAAGCATCACTGCTGTGAAAGATTTTATATGCCCGGTGCCCAAATGTGCACAAAGTTTGAGATGTGTGCTTTCTGGGGCCACCCAAAGGCTGAGAATTAGTCTTTTTTAGTGACGGCACTTGTACTGCACAGCTATAATATTTCTTAACTTTAAAGGTGCATTTCCTGGGATGGATCCATGTTGGATGACCCCCACCCCCATTACCAAGCATAGCAGGAACACATAACAACATGTCGGGTGTGGCCTGGACTTTTAGATTTTCCATAAGTTGGGTTCTGCGCGCTTGGGCTGTTTTGGGAGATTGATTGATTGATTGATGGATCATTGATGGATGAGTGAGCCATTCAGTGATTGAGTGATTCATTCATCACACCACTGGCAACAATGTCCTGATCCAATATCATTTTCAGTTCAAATCGCAGCGATTTTTTGTGTGCAAGGAGTTACTCTGTATAGGTTTTATAGAGTACACGTAATCTAAGCTTAAACTCAAAGAACGCTTTATTAAGCACGTTGTTACGTAATAACTTGCTTTGGGTCGATCCTCTTCTGAATATTTTTATGCCATCTGCGTAAGATATCAGGTCAATTTGTGGAACAATATCAAATGCATTGGTATACTGGTTTTAACATAATTTGAAGAAAATATCAAGATAAAAAGTCCGTTTTTTTCACAAAAAAAAATTCTCAGCTCACAATATGTTTTACATAATTTCGGTACCCTTTAGTATCCTTAAACTATACCTACTTGGTATCATCTTTGTGAAATTTGATTGGCTTTTAATCACGTAACGGCCCTATTTTTGGAGGTTGTAATCAAATGGTTATACTAAAACATGTTTTAGGAGAAAAGTAGCGGTCTTTTTACGCCATCGTTTTGGATTTTTTTAAATATTTTTTCGCGAGAGGCTTATTTAATCCCACATCACTTTTCATACCCCCACATATACTATCGTGATGCATGTTGGGGTCAAAAATTTTAGAGCAAGCTGTAAGGTCAAACTTGTTAAAGCGAGATGCGATTGATGGGCTCCTGGACTACTATATCTTATGGCTTTTTGGTCCCCACCAACTTCTGTTGGCGAAGGGGGACTAAAGAAATTCTCTCGTCCGTGTGTGTGTGTGTGTGTGTGGTCCCACGCGATATCTTTGGAGTCTAAGCACGTGGGTGTCCTCTTCGCACATAGATGTACCTCAATTCGCGTTGGCCTGATCTTAAGTGGTCTTTATGGGTCACAGGTCAAATATGGTAAAAATAGGGTTTAAATTGCTACAAACCATTGTAAACACGATATCTTTTATCTAAGCAAGTGTGGGTGCGCATCTTCGCACCATAGATTTCACCCAAGTAGGCCCCCCCTGGTGAGTTTGGAGGTGGGTCATGTGGCTGGGTCAAAGGGCAAATATGGTCAAAATAGGTCAAATTTGGTCAAAAATGGGATTTAAGGGCTATACATCCTTGGCAATTGTGAGGATGAATAAACTTTGGGTGTGGTCACATTCATGCCGAAATTTGAAAGGTCATTTCAGGCTGCGGGGTCATTCACTGTCATGGAAAATAAATTCTATACGCCCTTGTCATTGTGGTAGGATGATTGAAACTTGGTGGGTGTGGTCACATTCAGTGCCGAAAAATTGAAGGTCATTTCATCAAAGGTTATGCAGGTTCATCCAGGTCACTGGGATAAAAATTGCTATAAAACCCCCTTGTCAATTGTGGGTAGGATGATGAAAAGTTGGTGGGTGTGGTCAGGCATTCAGTGCCAAAATTTGCATGTCATTTCAAAGTCATGCAGGTCTCCAAGGTCAAATCCCTAAGTATGTGGTAGGATGATGAAACTTGGTGGGTGTGGTCAACATTCAGTGCCAAAAATGTTGATGGTCATTCAGTCATGTGGGGTCATCCAAGGTCAAATCCATACACATATGGTAGTATGGTCATGAAAACTGATGGGTGGTAGTACAGTCCTTGCCGAAAATTTTGAAGGTCATTCAAGGTCGTGGGGTTATTCAAGGTCAACTCACTTACCATGGTAGATCATGAAACTTTGTGGATGTGGTCACAACATTTCTTACCAAAAATTGTGAAGGTCATTTCAAGGTCAAGTAGGTCATCTAAGGTCAAATAACTACAATAGTTGTAATGTCCACTGTGTCCAACAGTTGATACCTTCAAATGCAACTGCTATGGCCAAAAGCAGCCTCAGTTGGTTTGAGAACCACTATTTCCATCGCAATTCTCCCTGTGATCTTAACATTATATTTCCGCTCCATTTACTATTGCGACGGGCGGGGGACCTTTGTGGTTCGAAAACCCCCTTTAATTTGGTATTATACAAAGCCCCTCCAAGTGAAACCATACCCTTGACATTATGGCAGACTGACATGAATTAAAAATCAGACTATATTCAAAACATATTTTACTTTCCCTCTCTTCTGAGATGCATATTATTGAATTTTCTTTAATTCTATACAGTTGTTTGTTTCCTACCGCTTCTTTTATTGAAGAAAAATATAATTTGAATTTTCAGAATTTTCAGATTGGAGCAACAAGAAGATCTCTGGATCGAGAATTTAAATTTGTTTTGTTACATGTGGAGACTGGGATCTTAAACATGTAGTTTTGGGTGGGGGGGGGGAAAAGCCAAGGAAGAAGCAATGAGGAAAATGGGAAAAATGTTAAATTGGGTTATTCGACTAATGTTATTCTCACTCCCCAAAATCGGACCTGAAACAGGCATGGAACTTCAGCACTCCTTTGAAACATGACCAAGTTAAAGGAGAACCTGCGTGTTTTCGCACTAATATAGGGACAACCTGCACTTTTTTACAGGTGAGATCTGTTTGTGATTGGCACTCAGCAATTAAACTTTGTAGCGCTCCTAGTCCGTGCGTTCTAAATGTTGTGTGCTCTACGGTCAATTCGATGTGCAGTGGTCAAAACAATGAGGGGTCCCACTGGTAAAAGTTACTATGTTAAAATCTGAAATACTATCTGTATAAGGCAGTTGCACTAGTTATCTGAAAATGATTGACATGGTTTCTGTGCTCTGTAATTAATGTTGTCTAAATAAACTTCTTTAAGTGTAAAGAAATTCAGGGATTATTGTCAGTGTAACTTTAGAAACAGTGGTAGAAGGACCAACAGATAACATACCATGTATAGTGTTCAGTAGTCTACAATTCTTTCAGTCTAGCTCCACAAGGGTACAGTGAAGATGTGAAGAATATGTTAATAAATCTGACAAAACTGTACAAAGTAAATTCAGAAAAGAACAGTAAACAAAATAGGTTTTGTTTACTCGGCCCGTATTTGCGTATCAAGTCACTTTTTAATTTTTAGGCGTAAACAACTTCTTGGAAAGATTCAACTTCTCCCTTGTCACTATGCATATGACCAAAATTTTTCCCCAGCCCTATATCATCACAAATTGAGTATAAGGGTTGCCTGTATCCACTTGAAAGGGGGGCCCCTACCCAATCTTATGCCTGGGTCCCACCATCACCCACCCGATAAACCTGAGATTTTGGTACCATTTAAATTTGTATTTTTCTCATCTCATCGCAAAAAGTGTTGCTTATTTCTTTATCATTATGGTTGCTAAGGCGGAATAAGGATTTGCGTATGGTTTCCCGTAATTAATTGTAACAGTAATCTATGGCGGTGCAATACACATGATTACTTTACTTTAAAATGTCTGACGATTTAAATGACAGTCGGGCATTCAGTGATGTTGGTGATAACCTTAGCTTTGATACAGACTATTAGATATGTAATCCGATGGGGCAGCTTTTACTAGAACACTTATTTATTATTAATTAAATTTTTTTTTGAGTAATTTCAACACTTTTTAACGAGACACAAGGATATTTTTTTCATATTTGGAATGCCTTAGGCCATGTGTATTGAATCACACCTGAAGTGAATAAGCCAAATACTATTACAACCTTTAGAAAACCGGGGCTATATGCTTATGCAGATGCGATGATGCAGTGAGCGTGCCCATGGCCCAGCTGCTGTTCATGAAGGTGACCGATATCGATCGATATGAGTGAACTTTCAATTCATGCGGTCACATTTCCGAACACAGCTGGGCATGTGCGCGCTCACTGCCCATATCACCGCATCTGCATAAGCATAAGGCCAGTTTTTCTATAATGATCGTAACTATCTTATTAATAAGATGATGATTATGTTTTCTGTCACAAATGTGTGTGTGTGTTTTTCCTTGTGATTGTCAACCTTCTTTATGCTATTTTTTGGTGACTTAAGCTGTGTGCATTGTAATTTTTGGTAGTGGTGTTGTTATCAACCAAAGCTGCATACACGTAGGCAGTGGTTCACATCCCAGTCCATTGCTAAGAACAATTGAGGTGTA